>PVHP010000667.1:0-133063 GCA_004024765.1 Zapus hudsonius
TTTCCCCTGGCAGCCTGTGCAGTGCCTTCCAGCAATACATTAACTGCCTTCTGGGGGCTGGATACCATTCTGGACCTCAAAGGGTCTCTTGATGCTGATCAATGGCATTCTGTGTTTTCTTCAGCAACAGGGTTTTGCCTCAGGCCTGGGGAGGGCACTCAAAGGTTTGACAGAATTCTGTCTTGTTGTTGGAATCTCATGAGTCACTTTGGTCAACAGCTCAGTGAGGGAAGGAACCAGTGATTGGAACCAGGGGTTGTCAGGCTGATCTAATTATTCACAGGCTTAGACTCTCCGCTACCACTCAAGGAAAAATAATTTTTCTAGAATATAAAGATGATATTAGTGTCATAGTCAGCCACACGCCGCTGGGATGAATCTTCAAACTAGGCACTATTACGGGGAGGAAAAGTGTTTATTGAACAGACCCAGGGGAAGTGAAGGAAAAGGCTGGCCCCCTTTCACAGATCCAAGCAGAGACAGAGACAGAAGCCCACCACCAGCACCACAAGCAAGCACACTCCAACTAACAAATGGAACTCCAGGCTTGAGCTCAGACTGCTTTTTGCATATGTAAATCTAGAATTCCAGACCCACCCCAGAAATACCTTAATGTTGAACCCTAGGATCTGGTCAAGGTGACACACTTCCTCTAGCCAGAACTAGCTGGAGGCAATTTAAAATTTAATAAACACAATTATAATAAACTCTATTGGAGGACATTATTCAAACTACAACAATTAGCTAATGGACAAAAATTTTAAAACAGAAGCTTATAGTTATCTCTAGAGCTTACTGTAATATTTTCTGCTGCCTTTACTTTGGGGAGGCCTAAAGCAAAGTACGGAAGATCTTTATTGGATCCTCATATCCAGGTACATAAGAAGGGGAGGAAGCAAAGCCAAGAAATTCTTCTGTTTCTTAGATAAATTCATCATGATAGTATGTAATGGTAGACACAGCCAAAAGAATCAACTCTTGTAGGGCTCCTTGATGTGTGAATATGAATTATATATCTAATTTATCCTTTAGTGGCATGCCTCAATCAAGAACACAATTGCCTTTGCAAACTCCAGGTACACTCCTGTCCTCCAGCCACCCCCCCCCCATTTTTTTGGCTTTTGGAAGTAGGGTCTCACTCTAGCTCAGGCTGACCTGGAATTCACTATGTAGTCTCAGGGTGGCCTTGAGCTCATTGTGATCCTCCTACTTAAAAATAATAAATAAATATTTTAAAATACATTAAAAATCCTCCAAAAAAAAAAAAAAGATGATGAGCCCATACACAGAAAGAACCCTCCACACATCTAGATGTGAAAACAAGAAAAATTCACAAATCAAAGAAATAAGTTCTGATGTTTCTTGTACAATGGAATGACCATAGTTAACAATCACATTTTATATACCTCAAAACTTCCAGAGGAAAGGTTTTTCAATGCTCTAACCATAACCCACTCTGATAAATATATGGGGTAATATATTTGATCATTTGTTCATTACTCAATGTATTCATAAGCTGCAATGTCACATTAAACATGTATAATTATGAAGTATCATTAAATATAATAAAAAGAATGGGCTGGGGTTATGGCCTTGTTATTAAAGGCACTTAGTTGTGAGAGAGAGAGACAGAGACAGAGACAGAGACTTAATGAAGCAAGAGAGGATGCACAGACCAGGTAGGAGGTTATCATGGGACACCAAGCAGGTTTATTAGGATTATGGACAAGAGTTGACATCATTTGGAAGTTGAACTGTCTGAATTCACAGATTATACTGTGATGGTGGAAAAGATGAAAGGATGGCACCATCAACTTCAAGGCAAAAGTCTTCACAGATAGAAAGTACAATGTCTACTTTGCTTAAAATTAAATAAGGCCATGTGAGGTCTGGTGGGCTGTGTGAATGGAAGTGATGGGAGAAGGTCATAGCCACAAAAAAGAGACTTTAACTCTGCCTTTCATTTCTCCTGATTGCTGGGAGATGGGACACTTGAAGAAGAAGCTATCTGACATCAAAAACAAGCCACACACTGATGGTGACAATGCTGTCCCACCATCCTAGACCATTGGATGATCTCAATGAGCTGCCCTGGAATTTCCACCTACCTTGTACTTTGTCATCTGAGAGAGAAATAATTTTTCTCTTTTTAGTCTCCCCTCATACAGAGAATCTGGAGGCAACAGCTCGGTGTATATCCTCTTGCTAACATGTGTGTTCCGGGCTGGAGATGTGGCTCAGTGCTAGCCTAGGTTTGATCCCCAGCTCTGGATAAATCCAGCATGGTGGTATAATACTGTAATCTTGTGGTGGAGGCAGAAGGTTCTGAATTTAACGGACATTCTCTGTGACATGGTGAGTTTGAGGCCAGCCTGAGATATATCATCCCATTTCTCAAATAAATAAATAAATAAATCATTTTTAAAAAGAAATGAATTCAACTTATATGTTAATAGAATACATGCATAATTGCCAATATCATTAAGGATAGCCATATTAATTGAATACAATTATTTTGAGTTGGGAAAAAATATTTTATAGGATAAGTATTTTTAAATCAAGTTTCCAGGTTGACATAAGACAAGATATTGGAAAATATTCTAAAGCATGTGACTTTTCTTCCTGTTTACTTCTTATACTGAATTCTTACTATTAAAATTCCATGTATCTTTTTCCACATTCTGTCAATTTTCACAGATGCTTCTTAACATCCTAGCAACATGTCTTATTCATTTCATTTGTCCAATAAGAAGACAGTTGATGACATCCTCGTATAAATTACCAGATAGTTCTTTTAAAGCAGAGTTAGTTATGGTCATATGATAGAATGTGGTACACAGCTCAAGCCCCAGATTTTGGGAAAAGGTAAAGGCAAGAAGATCCCGAGCTCAGACACATCATCAGTTACATATTAAATTTGAACCCAGTCTGTGCTGTATAAGATCCTGTCTCAAAAAAATCAGTTATAAATTTAAATTTCCAGCTTAGTATACTTACTGGTGTTATAATATAGTAAGAATGTGCTTATTGATACTGTAGAATATAATGATACTATAGTATAATTAATAAAACATTTGAGCAATGTACAGGTTACCATTTCAATAAAGAAAGAAAATATAACATGAATGGTTTGTTGATATTTTAGTGGTTCCCTATGGTGAACAAGGAGAATTTTCAGGATACATAATGACACAGAGAGTTCATTACTTACCACTGAGCAGAGTGTGAATTAGGAAAGTGTCTCTCACATCCTCCCAGTTAGAGTAATCCTAGATAATATTTTAAACCCTTGCAAGAAAATTGTGAACAGATGAGGATGATGTATTATTTTATGTGATTATTCTAATTTACTATAATTCTTTTAAATAACATCCATATTTAAATAAAAATTATAACAATTTGGGAAAATTAAGCCATTTCCTTTTCCTTTCTTTAATAAGGATTCTGTCAAAGAAAAACAGTTACAATATTAGCTCCGTATATAACTGTCTTAATTCCACGTTTCACAGTGTGCTGAAGAATTATTTCAGTCATCTTGAACTCAAGTTTATCTCACATGCTAGTGAGATTAATACACATGTCAGATTCTATTAAATCCCAAAGACAGCATTGAGATGCCTACTTATTTCATGAAAATTTGCTGTTCGCTAAGAGATAAAAATATACACAATTGAAATGAAATGTTTTAAGTGTGACAGTATATGCACAGTGCCCATTTTAAGCATCTGCAGTATCTTATATGGAAAACCGCCTCATGTTACAGCTTCCTTCACCATTCTATCCACCTCTAATGCTTCATTTAATCTCTGCTGACCACTTCTGCCTGGAGAGAGCTATACAACACATCTAATTTCATTACTATGCTTCAATTCAAAAGCCTTTGGTGGCTCTCCATGGCACAAAGCATGCCACCCAAGCTGTAATGTTCCCTATGGTATTCTTGTTAAGACCCACTAATATTATTTATTTTCTGGTGATAAATTATGAGCAAAATGCTATACTCCACTTTCTGTGTTTCTTCTCAATGGAATCCTCTTTCTATACTTAACCTAACTCATTGCATTTTTATTCTTTCTTTGTGATTCCATTAATTTATCTCTTCTAAGAACTTTCCCAATCCTTTATACCTTCAGAGCCCACTGAACCAACCTCTATGCTACCATCTTCCATGATAATAGCTTTGTTTCAGACAAAAATATAAGATCTCTGTGGTAAACACAGTCACTAACTGTTTAGACTTTTTACTCAACCATTATCAGTATTTGTCTTAGGTTAGTTTCTGAATTCAAATTAGATTTTGGCTCTATATGGAACTTTTATGAAATTTAAAGGTTGTACCAAGTTTTACTACTTGCTGGAAAGACATGTTGGCAACAGCAGAGTTCCATGTCCAGTCTTTATCTTTGTAAGTGCTGAGGTGACGTTCTGACAGAAGCAGGAGCCAGACCTCACTCAGGCCCCTGTGTGCACATCTCAGCCATGCGACTGAGAATTGTGGCTCTCTGAAACCAAGTGTATGATCCCTGACTCAGAGCTTCAGCTGAGGGTGTCAATGTCCCAGGACTTCCATTCCTTGCTTTGCTAGAGCTGAAAAATTAGCTCCCCAATAATTGGAATCACTGTGCAATGGTCTAGAATCTATTTTTCATCTTTACAAGGTCTCTCAGGGTCTCTATATGTGCTTAAATTCTAATATTAAATTTCTTTTTACACAGGATACCTAGAGCTGTTTCTGTTTTCTATAACATGCTTGAAGTAGCTTTTGTAATAAGACTGATGCAGGCAATATTTTGGGTACAGAGAATATTGAAACTTTAGCTCTGGGTTTTGTTATCTGGTAGCAATAATTTAGATGAAGATCTAGAGAATGAACAATGGCAGGGGAATGGGTGCTCAGCTTCATAGCAGACAAGCTCAGTCTCTAGTATGTTAACTGACTCCTTTCTTAATTGAAGACTATCATTTCTGGGGCAAAGCCTACTATATTTGGCTATAAGCAAGGACCATGCCCTTAACATCTTTTACCCATAAGCTTGAGACATAGTCTCGCCTGGAGACAGTGTGTGACACACAGATCTGAAGTGAGCTGTGCTTTCTCCCTGGCTTAGCTTAAGCATCTCTGGAAAAATTCATATTTAAGCATGATACTGAGGCATGCAGTTAATATTTCACATATAAAGATAATAAGATCAGTAACAAAGGCTCCAAAAGATAAGACAATCCTCGGAAATAGCAAGTTCAGTGTCATTTTAACAAGCAGGTCTTTTTGAATGATGTAGGGAGTTACTATGGTAAAAAAAATGGACAAGGAAAGAATTCTACAGAATGGATCATACTACATCTACATAATAGACAAGCTTTTTCATTGTTTTCCATATACATTTCATTTCAAATTTCCTAAAGAAGACTTTTCAAATCCCCTATTATTCTTAATTCTTTATAAGTAATAAATGTACTATTTTATTAAATTACTACTATTCATTTTTAAGCCTTGCTATTTTATTCTTTTGCATTATATTTAAACACATGCAGAGCAAAACATTCTTTTAAAATTAATCTCACTTAGCAATTATTTGTCATTTATTTAGATAAAACACTTGTATCCAATTTAACTCTGTTGTTTTGTATGATTAAATCATAAATCACCTTCTATGACTTTGAACTCTTCTCATATGTACCTATAATTTGACTCTTTCAAAATGTGACTCACCTAGAGATTGAACATTCACACATTTTCTTTCACATGTTAATTAAGTCTTCTAATTCATGGAATAAAAGCACTAATCTGAATTTAAACCAAAATAATTGTTTTGTAACTATATCTAGGGAAGACTTTTCTTTTTCTGCAAACAAACATGCAATAAAGTGAAATATTCTAAATTCTTATTTTTCTGATATGTAAATGTTGTGGAAACTGGGCCAAGCCTTTAGCATTACCCCATTATACTAATCTTACCCAGAGAAGGGTTCTCAGCTCATATTCTAACAGATAACAAAGGTCATTATGTAGGCAGAGAGCTGATCAAACTTTAATATGAAATCCTTGGTGTATTAGTGGCAGAGAGCTGGTTTCATACCATGTTTCCCTTTCACTCATTGAAAAATATAAAGCACTTCTATCTTCTGGAAATATCCACGTCCTCAATAAAGACGTAGACCTGTCTATAGAGCTGTCATTCTCATGTAATGAGGCAGACACAAAATTCTACCAATCTTAGTTACAGATATGAAAATTGTCTTAATGCTTAGATAACAAAACATAGTATTCCTTAAAAGTTGGAAATATAAGTACAATAGTTCCTTATTGCAGAACTTTTAATGGAGAACAATAAATATGATAAATCACGGAAGGATCAATTGTGATAATCTTATTGAAAGTTGTTTCGATGACTTTTTGTAATTTCCAGTGATATAATTTACAGAACCATATAGAATCATTAATAAATAACATATTGACATCCCAACTAAAATAATCCAGAGCTAAGTGTTGACTATGGCATACGGTCACCACGTAGGCATTTACATTGTGCTATGAAGAGCTTCACTTCTTTCCTTGGCCTTGTAAAGCTGCCTGGAACTTTGGGCCTGAGACTAACTGTTGGCCATCTTTGTACTATCCAATTTTAGGAAGAATCCACCTAACTCAGTTTAACCAGAATTCCCACCTACAAAATCTGATTAAGTTCCATGTTAACCCATCTTTCCAATGTTCTCTGATTCCTGTGCCCTGCCTTTAGCAAGACTCATGTTATTTTCATACAGCCAGAGCCTCCTTTTATCCCTCATTTTACCCAGCCTGGGCTGCTATGAAACAATCTCATACACCAAGAATCTAATTGTATTATGTACGTTTTCTTGCTGTGACTACCTGACCAGAAGACACTTAAGAAAGGGAGGGTTAATTTCTGAATAGAGTACAAAACAAAGATCCATCATGACAGAGAAAGCAGGGCAGCAGAGGCAATATCAACAGGCAGGGATGTACGCCGCAACACAGGCAGGAATAAACTCCACTATACAGGGAGAGATGAACTCCACCGCACAGGGAGGGATGAACTCCACCGCACAGGGAGGGATGAAGTCCACCGCACAGGGAGGGATGAAGTCCACCGCACAGGGAGGGATGAAGTCCACCGCACAGGGAGGGATGAACTCCACCGCACAGGGAGGGATGAACTCCACTGCACAGGGAGAGATGAACTCCACTGCACAGGCAGGGATGAATGCCATCTCTCAGGCAGTCTCCCCTTATACTCTGCCCATGGGTTGGCACTACTCATGCTCAGGTTGTGTCTTCCCATCTTGAATAACCTAACCTTGAAAATCTCTCATAGTCATGTCCAGAGATCTGCTTCCATCGTGATGCTAAATCGTATAAATTAAATTAATTAATTGATTGATTGATTAATAGAAATGTATCCATCACGTTTCTTGGAGAAATCCAAGTCAAGATGCTGGCAGATGTCATGCTTTGATAGGATCTTCTGTCCCATAGGCTTCAAATGGAAAAGGAACAAGGACAGTACCCAAGTGCCCGACTCCTATACAGGCACCTTTGGGTGATGGTTGCGATACATGAATTTGGGGAGTATAAATTTTAAAACTATCCCACACTCTAGTGCTTCCTCAGTGCTTTCCATCACAGCCAACCACTCCGGCTTATGTGGGTAAATTCCCCCATGCCATGCTGCGTTCAGAATTAAGCCCAATCTGTCTCCCACAGGGGAAGACTCCATGCCAACCCCTGTGTTTGTCAGCATGCTGTCCTCTCACCCTTGAATAAATTCCACCTTTACTTTTCAGCAGGTGTTATTGAATTAACTTTTCTCTATCAAGTGAGAAACTGTGAATTCTAGATTCTCGTACAAAATGACCCTATACAATCACAATGAAATTTCTTCCTCTCCTAGTAGACTGCCAAAATTAGCTGCATTTTCACAAAATTCAAGTGTAAGAAAATAGTAATAGTGTGTTCATATCTGGTATTAATCTTTTCACTCCTATTCTCTTTCTCCAGTCCTGACAGCCTCGTGTTCCTCAATCCATTCCCTGATAATGGCACAATCCTGAAAATGTTAAGTGTCTTGTTCTCTGACAACTGATGTCTGAGTGGATGAGATAATCCAATACTTTCACTACAGTGATTTACTGATCAAAATTTCACTTCCAAACTATTGGCAGTATATCATTCCTTCTTTTTTTTCTACCTGAGCATACATTATACCACCACTCATCAGCTCTTACTAACACTTTAATTTCATTGCACATCCGTCTTTCAGTTACCTGTGGAAAACTCATTTTACTTTGCAAAATTCTGTCAATGTTGACTGACTTCGCATCCATTCACACCTACAGTCACACAAATAAAAATGTAAATAAATAACTAACAAGCAAATATCTTGTGGCACATCAAAAATATAAATAAACAAACAAATAAATAACAAGCAAAACAGCAGTGGTAAATCTTGAATTCTGTATTGATCATTGAAATGTCAAATATGATTAATAGTTTTTAATTTTAATTTTATTGTGTAGGCCAAACAAAACTATCAAAAATGTACAAATATATCTCAGTGAGGGCATTTGCCTCCACACACACATACTGTTCTCTTGTGGTTCCCTATAAATTCATATCTATAAAGTTTACATGTAATAGTCTTACATTTTTATGTTTTATAAATGCTATCTTGTGTCTTCTATTCCATTTTGTCTTTTTTTAATTTTTGAACATGTTTATTTTAAGACATTTTGTGCAGATGGAGAAATAATATTTTAAAAGAAATTTAAATTATTTTTATATCATTTTACACTTTTCTTATTAAAAATCTTGTCTTTCCCTGGGGTAAAATTATAGATGGTTAAAGAAGATATAAAGAACAATAAGAAAGCTAATAAACTTTAAAATAATGTTAAGTAGAATGTCTTCAAACAAATGTTCCTCAGAAAAGTAGATATTATTTCTTTTTATGAGAGAGAGAGAGAGAAAGAAAGAAAGAAAGAAAGAAAGAAAGAAAGAAAGAAAGAAAGAAAGAAAGAAAGAAAGAAAGAAAGAAAGAAAGAAAGGAAGGAAAGAAAGAAAGAAAGAAAGAAAGAAAGAAAGAAAGAAAGAAAGAAAGAAAGAAAGAAAGAGGAAGCAACAGAGTCAGATAGAGAGAATGGGTGAGGGTGGCCACTCAAGGCCCTCTTGACACTGGATATGAACTTCAGGCTCATGCGTCACTTTTTTCATCTGGCTTTATGTGGGTACTTGACTTTCAGGCTTTATAAGCAAGAGGCTTTAGCTGCTGAATAATCTCTCCAGCCCAGCTATTCTTTTTATAAGTTAGAGAAGATACCCTATCTTGCACTAAGGCTTTAAGATGCTGGGTTTCAAAATTTGAAGACACACACACACACACACACACACACACACACACACACACACACACACACAGAAACACACACAAACACAAATGGGACCAAGAAACTTGAAATACTAAAAACAAAAAGAGGAAAAGAAAGAGGAAACAGACTGAGACAGTCAGAATAAAGGACTGAATGTATATATTCACTTTCCTATCTCAAATCAAACACAAAAGGCTAAGTTACAAAACGCATGTAGAAACAGTAAATGTCAAATGTACAGAGAAGCTGATGAAAGCACTGAGAGCACCCTAATGGAATTGGGCTGAAATGGGGTGGCCAAAAATACTTTATTTATTTACTTGAGAGAAAGAGAGGGGCCGATAGAGAAAAAATGGTCAGGCCAGGACCTCTAGCCACTGTAGAACAACTAAAGATGCATGTGTCCACTTTTACACCAGGCTTTATGTGTGTACTGGAGAATTGAACTCAGGTCTTTAGGTTTAACAGGCATGCAAATTAATCACTGAGCCATCTCTGCAGGCCCTTCTCTCCCTTTCTTCTTATATGACCTTTCTTCTCTGTTGTTTGAAACCAAGTTTACATTGCTAAACTTTGTGAAAAAGAAATCACATCAGAGCTTTGTCTGATTATTATTTCACATTAAATAGTATCCATATACTTATACCTGTGTCTTCTTTTTCATAGAAAAGTCACATATATAACAGGAACACTGAAGACTTAAATAGTCTGATCTCACTCTTCCTGAATTATTGTCTTTCACTTATCATGCCCAGATTCTATTTAGCATGTATATTAGTAATAACATTGAGGCCAGCCTGAGCTACATGATGAAGGCAACTTGGGCTACAGTGAAAAATGTCTCAAAAGAAAAAAAAGTAAGAGGGCTGGAGAGATGGCTCAGTGATTAGGTGTACTTCTTACAAAACCATGAGGATTTGAGGGGGCCTGAGACTTCTCAAGTCCAAACCTAGAGGTCCCATGTAAAACAACTGTGCATGGCCACATGCTCTGAAATCCCAGTCCCACAGAGGAGCAGGGACCTGAGGATCAGCAGAGCCCAGAGTTCCAGAAACACTAAAAAGAGACTAGCTCAGAAAACAAGACAGTCTACACTGGCCACAACAAGGAAGTAACCCCTCCTGCAGGTGAGCCCATGGGACACCGCAAGGGCACATACAAGTGTAGACATCACACCACACACACTACATCTACAGGTGTGCTCACATTCAAGTAAAAATTAAAAATAAAATGAATAAAAAAAGAAATAAAACTATAGCAATGATAGTTTGCAGACCAACTTTCCAAAGAGCATGTCCTATCCCCTTAGCCTGTAATTGTTTGCCATTTTGTAACATTTGTCTGCATAGTAGTTGTTGCAGTCAGCCACATGCTGCTGAGATGAATCTCCAAACCAGGCACAATTTTGGGGAGGAAAGTATTTATTGAAGTAACAGACCCAGGGGAAGTTAAGGAAAAAGGCTGGCTCCCTTTCACAGATCCAAGCAGAGACAGAGACAGCACCTCCAGAAGCAAGCAAGCACTGTGTAACACTGTAACTCACAAAATGGCAGAATTGCCAGACTTGGGGTTATGGCTGCTGTTTTGCATATGTATACCTAGTATTTTACATCCAATTTAGAAAGGGTGTCATGACCCCAGGAGGCCAGGCCAAAGTGATGCCTCCTCCAGCCAGAGAGATGGAGACAATTCACAATTATAATAAACCTTTGATTCTTTGGGGGGAACATCTATATAAAACTACCACAGTAGTCATCACCACTGATAATTATTTTGTTCATTTTCTCCAATCTTCTCTTATTTGCTTTCTTTTCTTTTTTCTTTTTGCTGTTAGGCACATCATTCCCAGGACTCAGAAGAAAGAAGGGTCACTGTGTAATCAACCATCACTGCATCTTCTGGGAAAGACCTCCAGTCTCAGGTTCTGAACAGCCATATCCTTAGAAACATGTCACTCCCAAGTTCAAGAATACTCCAAGGAATATTTCTTGAAAAATAGGCAGTGAGCTCTCCTTCCCCTTCATTGATTTCACCAGCATCTTGCTTCTCAAAATGTCTACAAATCTTCCTTTAAAGTTAACACTTCTGTAGGTAGGTCAAGTTTTAAGGACATTAAAGGTATGTGTTGATAAATGATTTTGCTTTGCTGCAAATTCTAATTCATGTTATACATTTAATTCCCTGGTAGGAATTACTTTCAGATAAGTTCAGAATAAAACTGGGATCGATAGGTACTGTGGCAAATGAAAAGAGATTCTTAAAAGGTTTATTCCGTACTTAAAATGGGGAGAAAAATATAAAACATTGGCAGATCAATAAGATACTTCAGGGGAGAAAAATAATCAGTTAACCAAAAAAATTCATTAAGCAAACTTCTTCTTTCAACTATATTGGTATATTCTGTTTGCTACTTATATTCTGATTCATGAATAAATGCATATTTCAATGCCTTTATTTGGTGGTAATTTGTATTTAAAAAAATCTATAACTTTATTAAAACTAGTTATTACAACATAAGGTAAAGCTAAAGTTTATTCAAATAATTTTATTATTAAATCTTGGGGGGAGCATCTATAAAAACTACCACAGTATTCATCACCACTGATAATTATCTTGTTCATTTTCTCCAATCTTCTCTTATTTGCTTTCTTTTCTTTTTCTATTTGCTGTTAGGCACATCATTCCCAGGACTCAGAAGAAAGAAGGGTCACTGTCTTGAATGCACAAGAACCCCTATAGGCTCATGTGTTTGAAAACTTGGTCCCCAGCTGGTGGCGCTCTTTGGAAAAAATGGAGAACCATTAAGAGGAGGCTTACAGAAGGAAGTGGGTCACTGAAGGTGTGCTGTAAGGCTACACAGCCAGGCCTTCCTTCATTTCATCCTCTGCTTTCTCGTCATTGCATTGTGATGACTTTGTCCTCCTGGGAGCTCCATGCCTTTTCTGCCAAGATAAAATGTATTCCATCAACAGTCTGCTGCCATGAGTAGGCTGACCACACTTCCTAATGGGAGAGAACAGGGAACCAAGAAAGGAGCACTTGTGCAATGAAGGAGCCTAGGCCTGGGGGAGGCAGTCAACAACTTTTAAATTCAGCCAAATATTCCACTAAGTGAGGGGGAGCCCTTAACTGGAACTGGGGACATAGGGCGATATGCACTGGGAGCTGGACTTTTGGGACCCCAAGGAGAGATGCACTATGCCAGAGATTGACAGAGAGGCTACTAAAAATATGACCTAGCTAATTCAGAAATGTGTATCTCTGTTAACCTATACTGATCTCATTCTCTGATGATGATTCTATTTGTATCTTTCAGAATGCAGTAAGAGAGCTGTGGGTCATCCAACCCTACCAACGTACCACAGGCCGATAGCTGACATCCTGGCAAGAAATGAGCCACCCCAGACATACCATTGAGGATCCACATGGAATCCCACAGAGAGTGGTGGGATGAACAAGGGACCCATAGTCACAGCCATTCAGTCAAAACAGGATAAGCCAGTGAGACGGACACAAATGATTTTCGACACAACCTAAAGCAGCAGTCAAAAGACCCCAAGACCTCAACAATAAAGCAGCCTTAATACTCACCCACCATGACTAAGGGAACTGAGTGGAAGAAGGGGCAGAAAGATTGTAAGAGACATGGTGCGGTAGAATATCAAAGACATGCCCCCCCCCCTTAGTAACAACATACTAGAACAGGCAGAACTGGGTCTGACTCCTAGGCCATCCATGGTCGGCTGCCCCAAGGACTGATCCAGACTGCTCACGGAGGAGGATATCCAGCTGATTGGGGATGGGGAAAAGGGGCATTGGGGATCTGGGGATAACAACTCATTGTTTGTCCATTAAATAATGTAACTCATTATGTACAATAAAAAAAATAAAATCCAAAATCAAAAGCCAGGATAGACCTTGTTCTTCCTCAAGCTGTTTATTGCCAGTATTTGATCATAAGAAAGAGTAAATTAACTAAAACTACAAGTTATATTGACGTAACTAATGATAAAACAATTAAAAACAAAGTAACTGGGGCTGCAGAGATGTCTCAATGGTTAAGGTGCTTGCCTGCAAAGCCTAAGGACCCAGATTCGCTTCCCCAGTACTCATGTAAAGCTAGGTGCTTGAATAAATAAATAAATATAATATTTTTAAAAACCAAGCAACTATTTCCTTTCTAGCAAAAAGACAAAGCATGTCAAAATTAAACGATTCAATACCATCACCTTCTATCCCTCATCAAGCACTGACACATTGTCATTTAATACCTTTGTAAGAATGTTAAAGTAGTGTTCTTCCTAAAAATAAAAGTGACAACCAAATAATATTCAACAGAAAGATTTGCACAAATAACTTCTGATATGTTCAAAAGCATGTTAGCATGCAATCATTATATACAATGTTTGTTGTAGAACAGTAATAATCCCATGGATAACCATGCGTAATATTCTCATAAGTTAAAATAGAAAGTGTAACACGTATTTCATCAAAGCACTTGTCTACACACAATACAAATATAGGTAAGAAAAGCATCGTGACTATGAGGCAAAGTCATGGTGTCCTGGTTAGCAACTTCTCTAAATCCAGTTATGAGAAGAGCTTCGTACATTAGACAAAGTGCATGTTTTACACATAGGCATCAAGAGGCAATAAAAACAAGGGTTCAGGATGAGCTGGTACCCGAGGTTCAGGAAAGCTGGGAATGACAGCACTTTAGCTGTTGATTTTTTCACTTACACCACAGCTGAGAGAATCTGGGAAGCAGAGCCCTAGGGTCTGTGTCCCTAGGGAACCTTGTGCCAATGGACAAAAGTAGGAAACTGCACCTTTTTCTGTGAGAGGGAAACTGAACCTAGTCTTCTGTTCAGCTCCCCTTGATCTCAAGACGTGGCCTGGCCAACATATCCTGGAGGTGTTTTTCAGAACTTCAAATGAAAGACATCTAAGAAGCAGGGCAGTTCAAGAAATATCCAGGCGATGACTTGTTTTGATACAAGTCATGATAGGATTATGGCAAATTTCATTTCTCCTTCCATCATGTTTCTTGTCCGTGTTGTTTAAAGTTATTGCAGTGTACTGTGTTTGGACTTTTCAAAGATTTTTAGAATTGTGTTTGTGTTTTGTGTGTGTGGTGCGGTGTCCATGTATAGTGTATTCACATGTGTGTGCAAATGTACTCATCCCACATACGGTACCCTCCTCTATGACTTTCAGGCTTCATTTCCTTGAGACAGAGACTCTCACGGAAACTAGAACTGTCATTTTTCAGTCAGACTGACTGACCAGTAATCCCCAACAATTCTCTCATCTCCATCCACCATAGGATGAGAGTTGTACATGGTTATGGCTGCTAGGGCCCGAGCTCAGATAGACTCAGGCACTGCAAGTGTTCTCACTGACTCAAACATCTCCTCAGCCCCCAGATCTCCTAGAAAAATGTGGGCACTGACATCCAATAGCTTTACTAATATAATAAGATGTGGAAATAAAAATTAAAAAAAAAACTCTTCTACATCCATACTACACTCTTAATATGAAATCTGTTTTGTCCATTTGTTTTGTTTTGGTTTGTTTTCATGACATCAGTCAATGCTGCCAACATTCACCCAGAGGTATGTCAGAGGCTACCAGTTAAACAGCTTCTTCTCTCCATCTCATAAATCAGCTTCAAGAGTCTAATTCCAACGTGTGCTTCTAATCCCTTGACTATGGCAGAGGGTCTTTTAAATTCTTCCATGGGTTTGAAATTTTTCTGAAAAATTCTGAGCATGAAGGAATATGCCTACAATCCAGGATACTAGGGATGACATGACAGGAGTTTGCAAGTTTCAGACCATGTTTGATAACATGGTTGGTTTATGCCTCACAAGAAATACTGGAGGGAAGCACAGAGCTCTGGAAAATGCTTCCCTTCCTATTTTAAGTATTTTTTTAATAAGAGAAAAAAATAGCCAAATGGAAGAGATGTACAGAGCAGGGTATGGGACTGTGGAAGCATATTATACTTTGTGTACCAGTCTCTCTGCCCTCCATGCATGTGCCACCCCAGAAATTCAAGAAACCCTATTGTCTAAGGTATTCCTTAAGTAGGCATTATTGATTATATCATATATATGTATAATCAATATATAATATATATTCATTCAATTTTCATATCAACTCCTCCTCTCTCAGATGTCAGATGTGGAGATGAAAATTCTAAACTTCTAGTCATATGGTTGGTTGTCCTGGTAACCATGCCTTATCATTCAAGAGTCAATTTATTAACAGGTATAGTTGAAAGGGCCTTCTTATGAATAACAAAAAATGTCTGTATAACCTCTAGAATGATTCTAGAAACTCTGCTGGAATCCAGGGATGGAGACAATGTATTTCTTGCTATGTCACAGTAAAATAGAGAATTGTATAGCTAGAAGAAATCCTATCCAATATGAATTAAAGTGAGCTGTGAGAGAATTCCATGTCTGTTATGGATATGTCCTATGTCTCTTAATATCTGCTCACCATTTTCATTTTTGCAACAGAAGGCTTAGTGGTAGAGCTAGCCATCAGTAAACTTTCTTTTCTTAGAGCTACAGGTTGGATTCTTCCCTGGTTAGCATCACAGGATGTCTAAAAGATATATTACCCAAAGGCATTTGGCCAGAGAAATCTTCCTTTAATCATTATCTTATCCAGTCAACATATTCTGGGGCATTCCAATGATTTGTGTAAAATGATTCAATATGTTAGGCTTGGTCAGTGCAATGATACCTAATATGTTGCAGGCAATTAAGGGAGAGACAGAGATCTAATGTTATGCAGTGACTGGAGAAGTTTATGAAGCAGTGACTCTTCTATATTAGATGAAGGGCCCAAAACTTAAAAAGGTCACCTGGGTCAGCAGCTGGTGCAACTCCATGATGCAAAGGAAAGCAAGGGCAAACCAGCAGAAGAGAGCAAAATACTGCAGGGGACTTATGAGGAAAGCTGATATAACTTTTTATTATCATAACTTGAATAATGTCACTGAAAGCATATGAAAATTTTTATTAACATAGAATGAGTATTTTAATACTACTAAAGTTCCCCCTTTTAAAAATTGTGATTCTAGAATGTTCATCTCTAACATTTGCTTTCATTTTGTATAAGAGGTCATATACACATTTGTTTGAGTCACTAATTTTGTTTCTGTGATATATAAAATAAAAGTCATAGTAAAATTTTATGCATAAGTGTATTCCTAAAGTAAGTTCTAATGTTAACATTATTTGAAAATATTAGAAATTTATCCAAGTATCCCTGAGGGGGAATTGACCTTGGTAAAAATGAATGACAAAACTTCCTTCTCCTTCATGAGATTTAAGTCCTGAAAATGGTAATCCTTGATTCAGTTGCTAAAGACATTAATCTTCTAACCCAAATAATGGCTAAATCAAAATTAGCATTCAGATTATTTTTCCAACAATAAAGTATGCAGTTAAATTAATATGCTCCTTGCTGAAGTAATGAAACTTTATTAAAATAGTGACTATAATAAAATATACATTATGCTGCTTCAAGAAAAGGAACAGCTTGTATGAAAAATAGATATCTAGCCTGTAATCTAAAATGAGCCTATAGAGCAATCAAATTTTGATGAATCACATTATTTCTATGTAATTTTCACTTCTAGTATTTATTTGTAAAATCAAATTATTATAATTCAGTTTAAATAAATTGTTGTAATAGAATACCCATTTTTAAGATCTGTTCTCTGGATTAAAACAAAAATAACTGATTACTAAGTACTTACTGTATACATGTGTGAAAAAATGTGCTAGATTGTCTCATAAAAGTTTTCAGATAGAATAACTTACATTAAATTTTAGAGCATTGTCTTAAAACTATATAGTCATAGTTCAGTACCCTGGACATACCAAATCTGGAAAGCTCACATCCCTCACATAAGACTGTGTGTTGTGCTACATGTCCTTTAAATCATCTCAATTATTATATTATGGAATAAAATATGAATCCTATGTAAATATTTTATACTATATTACTTATTGGATTAAGGCAGGAAAAAGTGTGCATATGTTCAGTAAAGACATAATTTTTCTTTCTAAGTATTGTTTGAATCCAAAGACTCAAAAGAGGAAAGTCACATGGGACCGTTGTAAGTTATGTGTTACAAATACAAGATTAAAGAAGGTGAGGCAGAAGTTTATGGTTACAAAGTTTACATATTTCATAAAAGCAGTACAAAAGTAATTCAAAGTAAACTGAGAAGATGAAGCTTAGAGTTTGATATTCAGAGTTTATTCTAACAATATAGAACCGTTCTATAAAATAATAATTTATAAATGTGTCTATTAAGAATTAAGAAACTTTCAAGAAAAAAAGGACAAATTCACTTGTATAACTTAATAGTGAGTCTCATATTATATGAATTATTTAAAAAAAATAACTTAATCAAAGACAGAAGAAAAATACTCCACAAATACCCTAGAGTGGTTCAGCATCCGGTTTCAACAACTGCTTGAATAACATTATGAAAATAATCAGAACAAAATATCTATGGGGCTTGCTTATATGCTTATACCCACTTCAGGTAATTACAGAGTACATGTGGTTTTCAAGATTGACATATGTCTTAATAAATCTTACATCAATATCATAAAAAGTCACATATCAAAAGAAAATAAAATTAAAACAAAATAAACACTAAAGAAACCATTTGAAATTTAAGCAACATATTTCTACATAATCCATAGGACAAATGTTTTAAAAAAAGAATAAAAGTTAGAAAAATATTTCAAATAAAATTTTAAAATTATTTTTTATAAATTATGATATAGCATGCAAAAATTCAGGAATTCAGTTAATTCAGTAGTTAGAGAAAATATGTACTTTTAAATACTTATATTAAAACAAAGTGCATTGCATATGCAGCTTGAATTTGTACACAATTACTCTAAAACTTACTTCTTTGGATCAATACCTTAATAAAAATAATTATGACAAGAAAAATAAAACAGACCAAAGTGCTCTGGAAAGATTTTTGTTTTGTTTCCCATTGTAGATATAAAATGAGCAAATATTGAGTTACTTCTTATTAATAAGATAAACTAGCCAAAGCTAAATAAAGTAAAATTTGTGCACCTGCCCTCAGAGTCCTCAGAAATAAAATTCCAAAGCCTAGGCTCTAGCTTCAAGAAAATGCAAAAACAGGATTGTGGTTCATGGCTAGAGTGACCAAAGTGCAAGTTACTGTGTTCAGACAATCCTAAAAGCACCATCAACCAAAGAAAAGGAAAAAAAAACCCACCAAAATAAATAAAGCAAACAGCCTTCGGGCTAGGACGATGGCTCAGGGAGTGAGAGCGCTTCCTCCACAAGTGTGAGAACCTGATTTGTCCTGAGCCCTGTTTCATAGTAGCCACACAAACAGCTGGACCTGGACAAATGTTCCTGGAACACCAGTCCTTTGTGGAACAGAGACTGGAGAACCACTAGAGTTCACTGGTGAGCCAGCCAGGCCAAAATCACTCCAGGTTCACTAAGAGATTCTACCTCAAGGAAACAAGCAAATGAGTAATAATGCAGGACATTCAGTGTTTCCCTCCAGACTCATAATGAGTGCACACCGGCATGCCCATCTGCACACACATGCATATATGCAACATGTACAGAGAGGGAGGGGAGGGGAGACCAAACTTCAAAATAAACCAAGCAATTTGTATTGCAATTTCATAGCCAATATACTTTTGCATAGATCTATAAATTAATCTTCAGAGTATAAATCAGAAGCAATAGAATGATTTGTTAGAGGCCTTTAAAACATACCTCTAACATATAAAACATATGTTAGTAAGAAAAATATTTAGAATTTTAGCTTTGTCGATAATATCTTTGTTTTATCACATGTCGTTTATTGCTAGCATTGAAAAGGCTTACCCCCTAGGAACAGACTCAATGTTAGCAACAAGCCACATTTGTCATCCTGCTTTGGTGGCCTACGAACCATCCCTTGGGTTTAAACCCTTGTTACCTTCCAATCCAGTCACTTGTGTCAAAGGAATAATTTTTTATCCCACTCATGGGGACAGGACCTGTGTTTGATGGTGAATTGTTTACAAGATTAAATGACTACTAACTTCATAAAAAAGAGAAATAGATAGATTTCTCCAGTATGGAAATATTTAAGTTAGGAAAACCTCAGTTTTTCAAATGTTCCATCCAAGAACTATTAAAAAACAATAAACATATTAAGCCATAGGCACAGTTGACCTTCTTATAGAATTACATCTACACATAGGTACTGCTTTAGAGATAGCATTTATAAACAAATGTTTTATATAACATAGTAAATGGGAAAAAATTTCTAATTTAAACAATTGAGTTTTGGCCTGGGTTTGTTGCTCAGTGTTATAGCTCAATCATGGCTTGTGCAAGGTACTGCGTTTGATCTCCAATAACATATGTACAAAAACATACAGAGAGATAGAGAGATTTAATATTTATATGCAGAGAATATCATGGTGAAAAACATAAATAAAGACTGGAAAGATGACTCAGTGATTAAAGGCACTTGCTTGCAAAGCCTGAAGGCCCAAGATTGGTTTCCCAGTGCCCATGTGCAGCCTGATGCCCAAAGTGGCACATGCATCTGGTGTTCATTTACAGAGGCAGGAGGCCATGGCATGCTGATTCTCTTTCTTTCTGCCTGCTTCTTTCTCTGTCTCTATCAAATAAATAAATAAAAATATTTTTAAAAATAAATAAGATTGCAATAAAAATTACATTATGCAATAGGAGCACAATTGTGTTAATACAAATTACAAACAGTGCCCATAAGTGGGAGGATAGAGAGATTCAATCAACTGATGCGAGAGTTTCTTTTTTGTGGTGAACACACTTCAATAATAATTCTGCTAAGCCAGGGAAGTCGTAAATCATATTGGTTGAAAATATGAGAATTGATACAAAACAGACTCTTTATTAGCTGTGAGACCTTGAACATGTAATTCTACTTCCTTGAATTTCCTTCGTTTCTTCAAATATCAAGACAGAAATAATGAACCATACCCCAGGGGTTTCTATAAGGATTCAAAAACGTTATTCCAAAAGGGTTTAGTGTGCACACACGCACACACACACACACACACACACACACACACACACACACACACACACACTACAATGTAAAGATACTCAATAAATAAAATTCATTTTCTTTTCTTTATTACCAAAATGACTCTTCTTATAAAATTATAAATTGGGTCTTATCATTCCTCTATAAAATAATTGAAGCTCAGTGTCAGAAAGAAAACTCTGGAGCAAGCAGTGTTTTATAATAAATGAAGAATAATTAAATTGCATTAAGAATAATGAATTAATCAAGATTAAACAATGCTTTCAAAGGAAAAGTATAGTTAGAAACAAAGTAAGGAAAATTCCAATTTTGTGTTTGAATATTTTTAATAACTGTATGTGTGCATATGTGAATGAATAAATGTATTTGTGTTGGTGTGGGTGAGCATGTGGTACAGGTGCATGTACCCTATATCTATGCCCATGTGTGTGGAGGCAAGAGGACAGCCTGGTGTTTCATTACAAAAGAATGTTATCCATCTTTTTCTTGAGAAACAGCCTCTCATAGGCCCAGAGCTCACCAGTTAGACTATATCAGCTGGCCAGTTTATCCCAGGTCTGGAAAAACAGATTTCTGCCAATACCCTAGCATTTTGAATAGCTTCTGGGGATAGAAATTGAATCCTCGTGTTTTTAAGGCAAGCTGTTTACTGACTTTACTGTGTCCCCTGCCCAAGTTTGTAACATAACTTTATTAGGAATACCATTAACCTTAGGATATGTGCTACTCAAGAATTTAGCTGTATGCTCAGAATGCTTTCCTGTGAATTTTCTTTAAGCAGAGCTTTAGTCTGATGTAGCTGTAGTTGCAAAACAAATGGATAATTCCTAATCAGAGGTTAAAGCTTGGTGGGGAATAAATCTGGTTACTAATGAGGCAAAAGAGTAAGCTTCTTAAAAGGACTGTGCACTGACGCATAAAAGTAAAAATACTGTAGAAAAAAATGTAGAGTGAAGAGCTAGGAAAAGATTTTAAAAATCTATAAATTATATGTGTAATGGTTAATTTACATTGTTAATTGATTGAAGCAGGAATCAACTTAGAGATACAGATATGCCTCCGGGGGCACTTCCAGGAAGGATTAACTGAAGGAGAAAGTCCTTCCCCCAGGGTGAGTAGCCATTCCTGTGGTATCCCAGATATAAAGAGGTCTGGGGGAAAAGCATGGCTGCTTTCACCTGCCCTCCTTCCCTCCTTGTTGATGAGCACCAGAACTACAATTTGCAGACTTACAGAATGCATTATCCACCATCATGGTATGCCACACAGCATTGTTTCTGACTTAAGACTCACTTCACAGCCAAGGAAGTATGGGAATGGGCTCATGCTTATGGAAATAAGAGGTCATGCCATGTTCCCACTATCCTGAAGCAACTGGCTTGATGGTATTTTAAAGAAACACTTACACTCACAACCTTAAAGCAGCCTTAATACTCACCCACCACGACTCAGGGAACTATGAGGAAGAGGGGGTGGAAAGATTGTGAGAGCCATGGTGGAGGAGACTATCCAGAGGCATGGCACCCCTCAGTAACAACATACTAGGGCCAGGAGAACCTGGCTGAATACTAGGCTATCCATGGTCCCCTGTCACAAGGACTGATCCAGACGACCCATGGAGGAGGTTATCCAGCGGATTGGGGAGGGGAGGGCAGCAGGGAATTGGGGATAACAACTCATTGTTTGCCCACTAAATATTGTAACTCATTATGGACAATAAAAAAAAGAAAAGAAACACTTACAGCGCCAATTAAGTGACAACAGCCTGGAGGGCTGGGTCAGGGTTGTCCAGAAGGCTGTATATGTTCTGAATCAGCATGGTACTGTTTCACCTCTCATAGCCAGCACTCATGGGTTCAGGCATCAAGGAATACACAAGGGAATGGAACTGTTCAGCATAACTTCAAATGATTCACTAACAATATTTTTTGTTTTCTATTTCTGATATCTTATGTTCTATTGGCCTGGAAGCCTTGGCTTCAGAAGGCAGGTGGGGGTGAGTCTGCCAGGAAGCACAAAATGTATTCCATTAAGCTGAAATCAAAGACTTCCTTTCCTGGTCAATTTAGCTGCTGACACCCTTAAGTCAACAGGCTAAGAAAACAAAAGAGCTACAGATGGGTAATCATTCCACCAAATTGAAATTGGACAGCTCCTCCATATTGGAGGTAAGGAAGAGTATGCCTAGAGTGCAGTAGAACCTTTAAGACACCCCTCAGTGACCAAGGTTAATAGGTAATGGAGATATGGAGACATTTTTCAGGTAAAGAGCTCCACTCAGGTGCTTGCTTAGAGGAGAGTGTGTTGGTTAAAATGTGTGTTCCCATCAACTCAGGTTTGAATCTTCAGTCTCATTCAACAAAGCCCTACTGGGAAGTAGTGTTTCTTTGGGGTGGATCTTGGAGTCCAGTACTAAGGTGTGTGGAGAGTAGGTTGAGCTCTGGCAGTTTTTTGGTGACTATTGGTGGTGTCTCTATGCTTGGATCTATGAAAGGTATCAATTTCTTCGACCTTTCATGCCTGAAATAAACCTTATCCTCCTATGAGCTGCTCTGGTTGGATGTTTGTTTCAGCAATGAGGAGTTGACTGCAACAGTAATTTGGTACCAAGAAGTGGGGTCATTATTGTGGGGTCAGATAAATCTGACCAATATGGATTTTGGTCTTTTGGAACTTGTATGCTAGAGAAAGTTTGAAGGACTTGTGCTTGGGATTGGATAAGCCTCATTGTGTGGTAAACCAAAATTGATGGGATAATCTGATGAGAGTTTGAACATGATAAATACAGAAAGAATTACAGACTGTGAACGCTTGTTTTATGAACTTTCAAAGGGGGAGCAGAGAACTTTGTAAGAACTGGGCTTCTGGCGTGAAGGCTAGCTGTTATTCTTTGGTGCTTGCTGGCAGTTGGATGCTATGCATCTATGGAACTGAACCAGCTTCTGCTATTAATGGCATTTCCCTGCATTTTGTTAGCCTGGAAAAAAAAACACTTCCTGCCCTAAGATGCTTCTGTTTGGATGTTTGTCCCAGCAACAGGAAGCTGACTGTAAGAGGGAGGAAATAGGAAATGGTTAGTAGAAGAAGAGCACTACAAATATCAGCTACAGCCATGTGACTAGTTATAAAAGAAAAGAGGACTGTAATTATAATTACATGCCAGGTACAAATCTATTTGAGAGCCGTGGTGGGGGAGACTATCCAGAGGCATGGCACCCCTCAGTAACAACATACTAGGGCCAGGAAAACCTGGCTGAATACTAGGCTATCCATGGACCCCTGTCACAAGGACTGATCCAGACGACCTATGGAGGAGGATATCTAGCGGAGTGGGGAGGGGAGGGCAGCGGGGAATTGGGGATAACAACTCATTGTTTGCCCACTAAATATTGTAACTCATTATGGACAATAAAAAAAGAATATACATGCAGATATGGAAACAGAAATCAGGCAGATACTTCTTTCCTTTTTCTCTAATCCTTTATCAGGTAATGTAACATTGATTGAGACAAAATCAGTAGTTAAGCATTGTTAAATTTATATTATGATATTTAAGATATGGGATAATAAAAGACTTCACCACCTAATTTAGGGAAATAAGAGTGCAATCCTAGTTGTATGTGGGATAGTTTCAAATGCATATCTTTTATGCTTGCTGTGAACTTCTAGTATCATCATGCCATCCTACCTGAAGAGCATTGCGCTTGAGCTGTACTTGGCTATGACCATGCAAATGGAGAGTGTTATTTTCCTAAACATATGCTACCCTTCATTTGTAAACTGGTCCTGTGACCTGACAAATAAACACTTCAAAGTTCCATGTGAAGATTGTTCCTAAGGTTACACTTTCCTTTATGATGATCTGGATTCATTTGTTTTAAAATGTGAGCAATCTCGTGTCTACAAAGGTTATTTCCTTGATATCCAATTTTTGTGGTACATTTGCCTTTCCTTGATCTGTCATTTTCTTCCAGTGAGTATTCAAATAAATTCTACAAATGAATGAATTTGTCATCCATTCAGAATGTTCTAGTGATTCTGTATATTTTGTGTGTGGGTTAGGTTGGGAGGGTGATTGAGTATTTTTGTTCCTGTAAGAAAATTCTCTATACTTTGAGATATGTTTATAAAGCTCCGTTTCACTCCTCAACCCACTGATATCACTAACAGAATTATATCTCTTCTCCCTCTCTGCACTGTAGGCAGAACTATCTAAATATATTTATAGAGTAAGGCTAAATAATGACATTTTTCATTTGTCAAATCTGCATACTTTCCAGAGCAATACTGAAAATGGTGTGAGTTGTATACCATATTTATTGTACACACTTGGGTTTCTCAGGTATTTGATTCCAAGTGTGTCTTTGTGCACGGAGATAAAAGTAACTATATTCTCATTGCAGTAAAAGTCCTCTTTTCTGTATCTTATTTTTTTGTTATTTCAATTTTAAATACACAAGGTAAGTAGGATGGACACTGTGATGGCTAACTTGTGACTCAGGGAACTGAGCGGAAGAGGGGACGGAAAGATTTTGAGAGCCATGGTGGCAGAGACGGTCCAGAGGCATAGCACCCATCAGTAACAACTCACTTGGGCCACGAAGACCGGGATGAGTACTAAGATATACAGGATCCCTTGCCACAAGGACTAATACAGACAGCCCACGGAGGAGGATATACAACTGATCAGGGATGGGGAGGGGGGGATTGGGGAATTCGGGATAACAACGCATGGTTTGCCCACTAAATAATGTAACTCATTATGGACAATAAATATTAAATTTTTCTTTAAAAAAAAATAATTTGCACAACGAAATCCTATCCCCGGTGCCTCACCATGCAATCTTAATTGTGGGTGGAGACTTTTCAAGAGTGCCTATATTTTCATTACTTTGTTAGTGTGGAGATAAATTTAGTAAGACTGTGTGGTGGATTAAATACAAAATGTTTTCCTAAGACTCCTATGTGTCTTAGATGATTCCCATCTGGTGATTCTGTTTGGAAAGGTTATGGAACATGAATAAGTGGTTCTTGCTGGAGGGAATGGGTCACTCTGAGTGAGTCTTACAATTTTATAGCCCAGCGCAACTTCTTATTCAGTCTTTCTTCTTAACTAACGAGGCAATATGGTGAGCCAGCCTTCTGCACCCGCCACCAAGCCTTCCTCACCATTATCCAATGTGCTCCATCCAAACCTTACACCACAGTAAACTCTCTACTCCTCAGCTGCTTCTTTTCAGTTAATGAAATCAGTAGCCAATAAAAACTGACATATTTTAAGAAGAGAAAATTATAACAGAGACATGTGTGAGAATACCTATGTCAAAACAAAGGGGAAACTACCATCTAAAGCCATGGTAAGAGTCCTAGAACAATGCTCGCCTCACAGCCTGCTGAAAACTTGACCCTAGATGTTTAACTTCTAGGATTCCTAGAAAATATATTTCTGTTGTTTAAGGCCCTTTGTTGTACTTTTTTATAGTAGCAAGCTAATATAGATCCATGAGCTTTAGACACTGTCAGTATTGATATCTAAACTGATGTTTATATTTACTGTATATGTCAATTAAACATGGTCTTTTGTTTTCTATTTATGTATGTCAGCATGAAATATTCATTTCCTAGATGAAAATATCTCTTTAAATAGTGAAGATTCTTAAATTTGGACCACTACATTTTTCAGTATTTCCAGCTCAATTTTGAGGCAACTGGAGTTTTATATTACTCTTCTTTAATTTAAAAGAAAATTCTTGTATCAGAAGAATGATGTAATTTTTGCACTACTCAATTGTTACAAGAGCAAATTAATAGGATTACCAAGTGAAGGAGGATTAACATTTATAGTAGGTAGCATAAGCTGATGAAATCTAGCTGATTGACTCAGTGCTTTGAGAATTAGTCTTAACAAGTGAAGAAGAAATTTAAATTAGTGGAGTCATTGAACTGTATTGATTAATGGAAAACTGCTGGGGTTCTAAATTTTGTTGCTTTTAGCAGACTGTGAAGAAATTTCAGCATTTGCATTGCCATGAACTTTAAAAGAAACTCTTCCATCATCAGTTTCTGTTGTGAGCACAGGGTTACTTTAGCACCCAAGACTTGGGTCTTTGGGTTGTTACTATAAATTATTGTTGTAATTACCTTCAATTACTGGCACAACACCCCCCCCCAATCAAAATCAGACGATAAGAAGAAAAGGCTTATTTTTGCCTTATAGTCTCAAGGACAAGCTTCACTGTGACAGGGAAAGGATGGTCGAACAGAGGCTGGACATCACCTTTGGATACAGCAGCTTTCCAAATGTGAGCTGAGCTCTGGAAATAGGTATGCTGGCTATAAAACCCCTAAGCCTGCTCCCATCAACACCCCTCCATCTGCAAGGCTCCACACCATCCAAACTGCCACCAGCTGGGGACCAAGCAATCAAGCACATGAGTTTATGGGGATGTCTGATTCAAGCCACTCTAGTGATTGTAACAACAAAATAACACTTTCTTCTGTTTCTGCATGTTTCTGCAAAATCATGGCCTTTGTCTTATTCCCTGCAACTCAGAGCTACTCTGAGATCACAGGATTTTAGGACACTATACTCAGAATTGGTGAGAGTGTGGATGATATGATATCAATATACTGATATATTGATGTAGAAACATATGCAGAATAGACGAAATTTCTGACTTGTTGCACACAGAGGAGGATGTCCCATTGCCATGACCCCATTTGGACTACATCAATAATTTTGTTTTTACAGATGTTGGATTTTATAATAATGAATATAAAATACATTTCCTTTTTTATATGGAGCTTGAAGGCCATCAGTCCATGTGAACAAAATATAAATAGGTAACCCAACTGAGAAATCAATAACTCTTCTAGAAACATGATGTCATCAGGAAAAATATGCATACAATTGTAACTATTGTATTGTATAACTCATAAACTGAAATCTTCTAGGAACCAGCATCAAGACAGAAAATGTGATCTTTAACTAACATACTGTTGCTAACTCAGTGTGGACAAATACAAGAGTTTAGGATACATGTGACTTATGTGTTTTACCAACAAAGGCTTGAGCAGTAAACATCGAGGAAAAATGCTTTTATGTTTCTGACAACAGGATATAAAAGGGATCATGTTGAAATATACCAAAACTCATAACTAGTCCCTAACTTGTTGGAGTAGTATGCAGCCAAAGATCAGTGGAAGAAAAGACTCAACCTATTCCACCATCACCATCTTCTCCCACCAGAAAGGAAGCAAAAGGAAAGAAATGATTTAGGTTACATTCTAAATATATGACTAATCAATCAGTTCCTTTCACAGAATGCAACACATCACATGGAATGAAGGAACAAACTCACCATCATGACAAGATGTGACAGGGACATTGGAATTGTTAGATAGGGGTTTAAAAAAACTATGGCAAGATGCTGAAATCCAATAAGTAAAGAAACAACATGCAATACAAACTTGGCAATAAGAGTGGAGAAATGAAAATGCCAAGTTGGAAGAAAATAAAATAACTGAAAGATCTAAAACACTGAAATAAAAATAAGAAATGTCTTTCATGGACTCTGAACACACTCAGAAAGAACTTCAAAGCCTAAAGATAACCCTCCAAGCTAAAACTAATAAAGAGAAGAAAAAAAATGGATGTATCAGAATTGTGAAGCAACTATAAAATTGTCAAACCAGGAGAGAGAGAGAGAGAGAGAGAGAGAGAGTAATGACTGATAATTTCTATCATTTAATGTAATACTAAATGTTATAAAACCTTGGAAATAAAATATGAGAAAGAAAATCCTTCAAAAAAAGGCAGCGACAAAAATCACTTTACTTCTGGATGAGTAAAGATTTGACTTAAAACCCTCTTCAGAAAAACCACACAGGAAAGACAGAGTATGAATTATCTAAAAAAAATGATGAGAGAGAATTTTAAAAAATTATGTATTTTGTGATATTATCCTGTAAGCATGGAAACATGTAGAATTACAATACATGTATGTATAAACATATATATTCATGCATATATATGCATTTGTGGTTCCCAGATTATCTATGGATATATGCATAAGGACTTGTGGTTTTTACAGTATCTATGTATACATAGAATTATATGTACTTGTAGTTCTTGCAGTATCTTGTGTACATACATACATACATATCCACTTGTGGGTTTTATTTATATATGTATACATATATGTATTTGTGGTTTTCACAGTATCCATGCATATATGCATATATATTTACTTATGGTTTTTCACAGTGTCTATGAATACATACATAAAGATGTATTTGTCATACTCATTTTATATATATTTTTTCTCTCAGTTATCATTGTATACATACATATTTTTGTGTTCTTTGTTTCTTTCATTGACTTTCATTCTCTGCCTTTATTGGTTTTCATTATGCAAGTTATGTTTTTTTTCTTAACATTAAGTTATATTTTTATAACTTCTATAAGGGGAATCACTAACATTTGCATTATTAATTTTTACTTAATATGAGTAACAACCAAATAACATAATATATAATCAAATAACATTATACAGTTTTAGGGTATTGTGATTACCTAATAAAAAGAGATAGTCTTATTTTCTCCATGCTATTTTATTAACATTAGAACCAAATGGAGAGATGTTACAACAGATTTCAATGCAGTCCAGAGAATAATTAAGAAATACTAGAAAAAAGTAGATAAATTCCTAGTCCCATGTGTCCTACCCAAATTAGATTAAGAAGATACAAACAACAAAATCAGGCCAATAGGCAAGAATTTCAAAGCAATAGTAAACTGTCCCTTCAGAAAGAAAAGCATAGCATCAGTTTATTTAAGTACTTGATTCGAAGTATGTAAGCAATCCATGAGAAGTGAATGACAAATTAGATTACAGATGAGAGGCTTCATGAGTACAGTTTGTATCTCATCACCATAGATAACTTCACTCTTAGATATCATTTTTATTTATACTTATTTGCTGTTGAGTGTCTATGATGGATAGTCTCTGTTGTCATTTTAAAAGGATTTAGAATTACTGTGGAAACATGTCTCTGAGAGATTCTGAGGGGGATTTTCTAGATTAGGTTAAAATTCACCCTAAATATAGACATTGCCCTTCCATGGGCTGCAATTTTGGATGTCTAAAAAGGAGAAAGCTAGCTGAGCACCAACATTCCTCCTACTCTACTTCCTCACTTCTGATGTGATGTGACCAGCTGCTTTGTGCTCCTTGCAAACATGCCTTCCCACCATGCTGAACTGTAAACAAGAAACGTAAGCAGAAGTAGCCATCCCTCCTCAGTTCCTTTTGTTAGGTATTTTGTCATAGCAACAAGAAGGGTAATTCACACAGCATCCACCCCATGTTTCATGTGTATTGGGCTACCCCTTTCTATTCTTCATAGAATAACTAGGCAGGCCAGGTTATGGAGAACATGTTGCCCATTCATAGCCAATAACTTTCCCTCTTGGATGGTTGGTGGTTTAGAATTTGTCTGAGGCACAAATATAGCCAGTAAAATCACAGTACTCACTGAGACTGGTTGCCTGAGAATGCCAATTTAGGTCCACCTGAGTCACTTTTTACTTGCATATAAAGCCATAATTGGCATTAAGCAAAAGTATGAGAAAATGGACAAAATGGTAGAGAAAGAACCAGAAGGAATCTATAAATCAGAATACCACAATCAAAGCTCACTCAGAGAAATTCCAAAATCACCATTACTGAGAGAAGTTCATAGCTCTATACGTGCACAAAGGGTTGGGTACTCTAGTTGCCAGGAGTCATATCTGGCTTGCTTCATGTAGATATGTGGTCCATACTTCTGATGAATAAAATCAGAGAAAGGGAAGGGCCATGTGTGACTTCCATTGACCAGACTGTTTCTGTCTCTCCCAGAGAGGTGGAAGAGATCCTTACATGAAGAAAAATAAAGCCAACAAACATTAATAACATGGCCTGAAGCCAAGGCAAAGAAACTGTCCCCTTCAAGCTACAATGGCAAGGAAGCTTGTGTCTCAGACATGCCACCGATTTGATTTCTTCATCTGGCAAATCAACATTGGCAAATTACCATGTTGCTCTGTGCCCTCCCTGTTAATAGAGTTTGCATGTGCAGAATCTTTAAGACCTCGAATAATGTCTCTTGGGGACATTTTCACAGCACTTGCCAGAAAGATCCATCTGCTTCATGCTGCCTCAGGCTCTGTCCATTTCTTGATCAGTTCCCCACACACCAGGGTCTTACAGCAGTTACCTCTCTCATACATGCCTAATTTGACCAGTATCATCAATTCACTACTCAGCTTCATTATCTGTTGCTCCTAAAATTAAACTGTAAAATTTCCAATTCATTCAAAATATCCTCATTAGAGAATTGAAGACAATATTTTAAAGTGGATTCCTAAGTGGGATGGATGCTGGCTTCAATAAGCATTGTGTGAGCACCCCTTACAACATGTATCACTCTTGCATAGTGCCCCAAATTCAAAGCCAAAATAGCATGAATTCCAGGATTTGCCTGTTTCCCAGAAGTTAGGTAAAGACATTTCACTTCCTATAAATATAATGGTACAATGATAGCCATGAACAGCTTCCATTGTCTAGAGGTAAGAAAGACAGAAATCCATTTTTTGGCTTTTCACTGACAGGTCTCATATAAGTCAATTAACCTTTGTGACACATTGCTTGCTACCTTCCTATTTCACAGTGAGGTTTTGCAGATTCAGATTCAGATGAGTTAGTAGACAAAAGAAGAAAAGCTGGGAAATAGGACCCCAAGTCCAGTGTGATAATCAAATGAATTTGTATTGTTAAGTCATTTGTGCAAAGCAGTCCTTGACTACAGAATTTCTGTCTGTTGTGATAATGTGGTTTGTTATTTGTTGCTCAGGCAATTCTTTAATAAGAATAGTCCTTTATTAATAACTATACACCAAGCCAGGCATGGTTGCACATACCTCTCATCCCAGCACTCAAGAGACAGCGGTAGGAGGATTGTTGTGAGTTCAAGGCCACCCTGAGACTACATAATAATTATATACTAAAATATTATGATAAATTTGAAAAAATATAGCCAAAATATGTTTGAGCCTTAAAATAGATGGTTATTTATATTTAACCATCTCCATTGGTATAAATTTTCCTGGCAGGAAACATATTACATTTTAAAAATATCTTGCATTTGAAGATTTGAGCAAAGCTATCCTGAACATTATCTAGGTTAACTTTTATTTTTCAAAGTTGTAAACCATTTCCTTCAAAATGTTCATCCAAGGTTACTGTATAAAAAAATTCCTTAAGTTCTTTCTTCTACTCGTTAGTAAATAGTGGGTGAAGCAAAGGTGTTTAAAATATAAGGCTTTAATTAAAAGTGGCCGTAAAAGCTTTGCTTCTAATAATATGCAGAACATTATTCAATGTTGCCACCTTCAGGACACGTTTTAAAATGCCAGTGATAAAGGGGTGAGAAAGGATTTTGTTTTTCATTATTAAATATTCAACCTGCAATGTTGGTTTAAATTTTACTACCTAGAATTTTTATATAGTCCCATTCTCAAATACATTTCTGGGAATACATCAGTGATAATGTGCTCATCTGATAGTAATCTGCTGATGGATATTTATGTAAGATATATTACGGGAGTGTTGCTTTCATAGACAAACAATTGCCATTGGAGAGAAAGAGCTGAGAAAGATTTACCAACTATGTTCAAAAAGTTCATATTGTAATGGGAGAAAGTATCGATGAAAAAACGATATTCACTCATTTTGTTAAGTTTTCAAATAAAAGTAGATGAGACCCTATCTCGAAAAACCAAAGAAAGAAAAACAGACAAAAAACAATCAAAACAAACGAACTAAACAACTCCAGAGATGAGAGGATAGTAATGATGAAAGTTTTGTGGTAAATGAAAACTGACTGAAAAAGAATTTTAAATTAGAGTATTTATTTTGCTTCTTTGTGTTCAACTAAAGAGAGAGAGAAGTACAAACGAATGCTCTGAAACAGAACAATTATCATGCCCACTGGTATGTTTGCTAAGTGAAGATTCTGCACATTGGAACACATTATAGTATAGCGCCTGTTATAAACGTAACCCTACTGTTTGTTTTCCTTTGATGGTTTTCAGAACGTTTCTAATGGAATCTTCATGAAGCAAACGTAGGGAACACATCATGCCACCACTTAAACACCTTGTATTCTATCTCTAGAGAATACAACAGAGATTTGAGTTCTGGGTTATTGATTAACTGTTGCTCTCTTTCTCAAATGCTCTACAAACATCGAAGGATAGGCCTTTAAAACTCAACACCACACCACTACTACTATCCCTCATGAGGGAAAATCAGTCAAAACATCCCACTGCTATGCGTGTGCATATACATAAAGTGACTCTATGTATATTGCAATATATATAATATACCTACTTGCTACATAGATGATTGTTTTATATAAATATAAAGATGCCTATATTTGCAGTAAAAGCATATAGAGCTGCTCAGATGTCCTCCATATAAAAATTTCCTATACCTCCAACCTTCCATCACCCACTTTGATCTGCTATGAGATGTCTCAAAAATGTCACTGCAGAGTTTTTAAAAAATGATTATTATTAGAAGTGGATTTTTTTTTGTTTGTTTGTTCTTGGAGGTAGGGTCTCACACTAATCCAGGCTGATTTGGAATTCACTACCTCCCTGGGATTAAAGGCATGCACCACCACGCCTGGCTCAGAAATGGATTTTTAACTGGAGAAAATTAAAGTAGTAATGCTTAAGGGAATATACTGCCAGATAAGATCACTACAGAAAACAGGCCATCAAAAATGGCTACTCAAATTTAACTTTGAAAGTAAAACAAAACAAAAAACCAGCAACAACAACAATAAAAAAAAAAAGCCAGGTGTCCTGTGCACATGCCTTTAATCCCAGCACTTCATTCCCATAGAGGCAGAGAAGGAAGGAGGAGCTTCTTGAGTTGGAGGCCACCCTGAGACTTCCTGGGCTAAGGCAAAACCCTACCTCAAAAAATAAAACAAAATACTAGCGTAACATATTCAATTTTGTTTCCTATACTTTGATAGAAAAAAATACAAGAAACCAAGCCTGAAAAAATGGTGCATATATTTACTTTGAGAAAATCATCATGTTCTCTTAATTGGAGTGCAGGAGTTGTCTATTTTCAATTAATTACTTATGAGGATTCTCTTCAATTTCCAATGCTACAAACCTACGTGCACACTTTGACACACAATGTTATTACACTTTCATAGGGAAGACAAGAAATCAGTAGTATCACACAGAGATGTCTCAAGGTTAACTGTGAAAAGATTCAAGGTGAACTTTGCAGAACTCAATTCTAATTCAAAATCATAAAACAAATATTTCGTAAAAGACATGTAACCATATCAACAACACTTAAATACCTTCTACATTCTATAAATCTGGGCAGCCAGTTAAAGCCATGCAGAATGCAAATACATTTCCTTCTCCTGTGTTCTGTCCCTGCACCTGGCAGGCAGGAAAGATCAAGCCTGTGACACTCCAAGGTCATCTTCTTTCATCCTGACAGTTACCTTGGTGATAAAGCAACCATTTTGCTCTTGAACTTTCAGAGCTGCTGACACTATTCTTGTATACATCAAGCAATCATTATCACTAAAGCAGACCAGAGTCCTACAGTGCCTTTACAAAAGTGAGACTCATAACCTTGAACAACCCTCAAGTCCGTTGCCTAGGTCCCCAGACACTAATACTTTCTTCAAAACTTTAAACAACAACTCTCCAAATATTCTAATGTCCATAAGTATATATTTTAAATAAAGAAAACTATACATAGTATATATGAATAATTTAAAAATGAAAAATACAATATATAGCAATCTTTCACTGAACTTTTAAAAAACAAACAACAAAACAAGAGTTCCCAGAGCAAAAGGAACAATCACATCTATGGGTACCATGGAACGGGGGTGTGCCTGTCTCATTACCTGGTTCTGTCCCTGTCACTTCAAGATATTCTTTTTTAGTTTCACTGTAATTTTTGTGGAACTTCAAAAAGAAAATCTGAAGTATCTTTTACTTATCCTGGATTTTTTTTTTTTTTTTGCATTTTCAGGGCTGATCCTGATTCCTAGGAACTGGATGTGAATTTGAGATTTATCTAACAGGCAGGGGTCTGATTGACACCCAGAGATCTTTGTTGACATGTTCCTCACCCTCCAACCTTAGGAACTTCCTTGCAGCCATTTGACTCCTCTTAGAATGAGTTCTTTCTCAAGTATGAGCATGACTTCTTGCCCCGGTCGCCTTCTGGTGGGCATTCCCCACATACTCTTTCAACAGGCAGAGGAGATAGGTTAAAAACTCAGTTTAAGCAAAAGCAAAAATCCTGTTTATTTCAGCAGGTAGCCAAAGTCAGGTGACTTTCTTAGTGAGAGTCACTGATTGACAAATGCTTCTAGGGATTTTCTGCATGGAAACGTTCACACTAGTAATTCATAGTCTTTCTTCATATACAAACAAGTGAACAAAGTACCATAAAACTAAGAAGTAATTGAAGACAACTTCGTCTATGTATTAGAGACAAGGGTCATAAAGGAAAGATTTCACATAGAAGACAGCTGAAAGCCTTCATGGGTTAATGATTTAGAGATGTGTGCCTTTATTGGGGATCAAAAGAATGCCCAGGGGAAATTTATGCTATGGTGAAATCAAATTGAGAGTAAAGACAGTAATTGAGGGAATTTCTATATCACACTAAAAAAAATCAATTGCCTATGGCATATTAGCTAGCATCTTGGGTTAAGATAGCTTTATGTTCAAGCGAGTTATCAAATCAATTTGAAACCACTCTACACACCTTGGCCTCAAAGTTAGTACATTCAATGCCATAATAGCACACAATTGCTTCTGCATGAGCCAAAATGCAAAGCACATTTTAAAATTACTAGGCTTTAATGTAAATGGTACAATGCTGGAAGTTATGGTTTGCAGTACACACATACAAAATCTCACTGTAAGTCTGTCTGCAAAGTAACAACATATTTGTTGTGCTTTTTTCCTGTGATCCTAATATCAATTTTTAATGTTCCACCTTCTCTGAATTTTTGTTTATTAGCTTGATTGTTGTTTTGTTTGAGATAGGATCTCAAATAGGCTAGCCATAAACTCCATTTTTAGACCTATTTAGAGGGCAATTTGGTGACCATAATATATTATTTTATAGCAGGGCATGGTGGCACACAAATTTAATCTCAACACTGGGGAGGTAAAAGTAGGAGGACTGCAATGAGTTCAAGGCCACCCTGCTTGAGAAGACATAGTGAATTCCAAGTCAATCTAGGCTAGATCAAGACCCTACCTCAAAAATTATATATATGGTCATTTAGCTAAGCAACAGTAGCATCATCTCCCCAAGGCTTATGACCTTCCCAGCCATAGTCTTCTGGCTAGAGGTTCAGTATTAGGCATGAATTCTCTCCCATGGAGCTGGCTTCACATCCACTCAGAGCAGTTCATTACTCCCATAACAGACGTGCTGCTATTGCGCAGGTGGGCACATCTTGCCTGGCTGGCCAGTTGTACAGCTTGAAGTGTCCTCTGCTTATTAAGACTGCTGAGGACTTTTCTCCTCTAGCAGGCTATCTTGAACTTTCCAGTACTATGACAGCCCAGGAGCAGAGAGAAGGAATCAAGCTTTGCTCTAGCTTGACTTCTCAGTGTCCTGCAAGCAAAGCATATGGCACCTAAGTAGTAGGGTCATCTGACCCAGTTTTGGTGGGAAACCAGGAGCCAAGTATTATTTGCAGGGGGGGGGGGGCTCCCTGACCAAGAGCTTCCTGGGAGGTATCCCAACCCTGGCACTGGGATTTTTCTGTAACAGTTGATGTGTGTGGCATTATCCGCCCCCCACAAGGTATTTCTGCCAAAACTCTTTCTTTCTTTCTTTCTTTCTTTCTTTCTTTCTTTCTTTCTTTCTTTCTTTCTTATCCACAATGAGTTACATTGTTTAGTGGGCCAACAATGAGTTGTTATCCCCAATTCCTCATTGCCCCCCTGCCCCATCCCCAGTCAGCTGGATATCCTCCTCTGTGGGATGTCTGTATCAGTCTTTGTGGTAGGGGACCATGGATAGCCCAGTCTTCAGCCGGGTTCTCATGACCCAAGTGTGTTGTTACTGAGGGTTGCCAAGTCTTTGATATTCTCCCCCACCATGCTCTCACAATCTTTCTGCCCCCTTTCGCTCAGTTGCCATTCAATCAACACAGGATAAGCCAGTGAGAAAGAAACCAACGATTCTCGACACAAAAATCCCAAAACTCTTTCTTAAAAATATTTTTTATTTGCTAACAAAGTAGTTTTCCATATGGATTACTTACTCATAAAATCTGTAGCTCTGATTGATCCTCCCCTCAACCCCTATTTTTCCATTCCTTTCTGCTCACCGCACTTAGACCCTTCAACTCCCAGCTCCCATCCCTACACTTATGTATCTCCCATCCCCTCCTCTTAAGCCCTCTTATCTTTCTTCCCACATGGTCCCTTCCAAACATCCCGGCCTCTACTACAGACATTCTGACTCAGAGATTTAACCTCAAATTATTTATATAGCCAAAACTAACCTTGAACTACTTCAACCTTGCAATTTCTGAGATTACAGACATGTACTACCATGCTTAGCTTCTTAATACGACACATGTCAATGTCATTCTGTTAATATCAACATATGTTATTGGAAAACCTGAGATCAAATAAATTCTATTAATCACAGAGACGATTCTGTACTGATAACTGTAATTTCTTCATTATACACAATCGTACATGTTCTGTATGATACCTTGGCACTTCATAGGGAGTTTGAGTTAGATAATCCCTCATTCACTTCCAACTTTAACTTATGAATTTCTTTTAGAATTGTGTTCTATCATAGATCAATATTGAATCGTGTTATATTACAGCTAGAGAGATTTAAGGTAGTATGCTTCATTAAAATGCCTTTACAGATATATTGCTGTAGTGTCTACTTTTATCTTATACTATGCTATCTCAATAAATTTATATTATAACTACAAAACCAATTGTATGCTATATATGTACACAGCATGATTATACTCAATAGGAATGTGACTTTAAAGGAAAGCAATATTCTATATATAAATATTCATACACCATTTATTGTGGTTTTTTTCAAGAATAAAAGCATTTCTGGAGAAGTTGGGCTAATGAATGAATGCAATGATGACTTTAGGGAATAGAGGTATTCTAGAAAAATGTTTTCTTCCCCCTAGATTACCTTGGCATTGAAGGAGGAGGCTTGCATTTCTTAGGAGAGGTAAAATAAGTTGATTTAAAGTAACAGCAGTTCCACACTGAGAATCCAGTCTCCTGAGTGCACTCTGTGGAGTCAAGCCTTCATGGCTGAGGGGCTGGGAGATGCCAGGTCAGCATGATGCAGGAGCTTAGAGACATTGGAGCCACAGACACAAAGGGCTTCACCTGGCTCCCTCGCTCCAGGGCTGTCAGAATGGAAAACTTCAGTGCCTTCCTCTGTGCCTCAACTGCAACCAGAGTCATTAACTGCCCCAAGAATACTGTTTTGGGCTAATTGGAGAGCTAGTGAAAAATTGTTCCAGATGTTCCCATAGTCACAGCTAAGAAATCGTTGGCAAACACTTTTCTCCTTTTTTAAAGACAAGACCTTGCTATGTAGCTAAGCCTCAGAATTGGATTTGCAACCTTCCTACATCACCACCACCCTCCCTTCCTGGTGATTAGACTACAGGCACGTGCCACCATATCTTATGACAAGCACCCTTGAAAATTACTAGTGGACTCATTATTTTCTGAGAAATCGACATAGAAATGTATAATAGTTAAGTTTATGAAGCAGAAAACAGTCTATCTGCAAATATTAGTGAATAATTATCATTTATTATGTCAGGCTAAGATCTCAACAGGATACAGGTCACTTGAGAGATGAGGACAAAGGAAAGGAGATTTGATATCCCAAAGCCAATAAGTGAGTGAAGGGTGGCAGGTAATCAGATGAAAGACAGGAAACAAACAATCTGAAAGACTGAACTAGGTAACACCTGAGTTATGTTTTCCAAAGGGGAGCTAGACACTAGAGAAGAAAACAGGTGTGATTGCACATCTTTCTACCTCCCGGCCTCCATTGTCTGCTCAGAGAAGGGAGGAATGCTGATGTGAGCAGTTTAGTTTGAGAGGACCTGAAGGTCCATGTGTAGAGATCATTCAAAATAAGCGTAGCACACCCTATGCATCCAAAGGAATTTGAGTCTTTGGAGACAGAGAATGTGACACCATTAAGAGGTTTTGAACAAGAACTTAAATATAATCAAAGCTTTGTTTTAGGAAGATCATCCCCTCAGTCAGGATGGATGTAAGTGGAATTGACAGAGAAAAGAACAGGAGCAGGAAGCCCCTTGCAGTATTCTAGTCTCTAGGAAGAGTGTAACCCAGAGCAAGTAGACATGGGAGGGAGGCAAGAAAAGGCCTCTCACAAGCCTTACAATAGGAGCATATGAAAGAGACCAGCAGGCAGAGTGGAAGCCAGCTAAACTCACCTATCAGCACAGATGCAGAAGCACTCCAGAGTGTCATTGTCATACTAACAGGTACAATCCTGGGTCTAGACTTAAAATTCTCAAAAGACACATGACTCATGAAGTTTGTTTTTTGTTTGTTTGTTTGTTTTTTGTAGAACTTCGTGTGACTGGTCAGATACAGCCACGCTAAGCAAATGATCCTAGGATGTAACATAAGAATCCCTCACCATTTATGAAGCAGAACTATTTTAGCTACTTTGCTCTGTCTCATTTCCTTCCTTGGAAATATCTCTTTTCTTAATAAGCTGCTTTTGCCACAACTGTAAGTCTCTGTTAAGTACTTGTTCAGAGACACGAGAACCTGCATTCTCTTAAGAGCTGCTTTCTGAACTTTGCTATCAGCCAATATATCAGGAGAGGAGATAATTTGTGTATCATAACACTCAAAGGGTTTGTTGAACAACACTATGAGAAGGTCCAGTGGAAAGTGAAAGTAATGATGGTGATAGGATTTCAAGTCTAATTAACTTAGAAAAAGAAAACTCAAAAGAGGAAATTTAGAAATTTAGGGTAAAATATTATTTACCACCACAAGTTCAAGTGTAAAAGATTTGAATTTGAGTTGCATGTCCATTGCTCACCCACCTAGTGCTCTTAGAGAATATATGTAACATCTCTATCTTTTGGTTTCTCCGTCCTAAAGAGTGGCAGGTAATCAGATAAAAGATAGGAATGTTTTTCTTTTTTTATTATCCTTAATTAGATACACTTAATAAGGGAATGATGTGTTGATGTCTCCACTTCCCCTATTTCCCTCTTCCCTGTCCCCAGTCAGTCGGATATCCTCCTCCGTGGGTAGTCTGGATCAGTCCATGGGGTAGGGGGTTGTGAACAGACTAGGAGTTAACCCAATTCCACCCACTTTGCATGTTGTTACTGAGGTGGGCAATGTCTCTGGATACTCCCCCCACCATGACTCTTACAATCTTTCTGCCCTCTCTTCCGCTCAGTTCCCTGGGTCATGGTGGGTGAGTATTAAGGCTGCTTTGTTGTTGAGGCCTTAGGAGCCTCTGTACTTCTGCTTGAGGTTGTGTTTAAAATCGTTGGTGTCTGTTTCTCCACTTGTATCTACAACAGAGACATGAACACAGAATATGATAATGTATACAAATAACTGTGTTTGCACATAATAAATGCTAGTCTTTATTAGTAGCAATATGGTATTTCCATCGATAGAAATTACTTTTATATATGTTGACCTTGGGGTACCTTGTTAGCCTCAAATATGTAATTATAATTGATGCATTTGGGGCTCTGGTAGGAAACAGAGGGAGATATGCAATGGATTTGTTTAAGCATATAAATAGTTAACATTTGAGATTTACTATAGAAAATTATAGCAGTCTCTTCTCTAGCCTCTGGGATCAAACTTGAATGATTCTCTAGAAACTGTGTGATGTCACAAGACTTGTTTGACTTCCAACCAAAGTTGTTTGGATATCTAACCCAAGTGTACCAGAGTTAGGTTTTGTTTGTTTTCTCTCTTTTTTCCTACATGTGTGTGGAGTATGCGTATGTGGGTATGTGTGTGTGCAGGTAAGTGTGCAGGCATGAATTTGAGGCCAGAGTTTGATGCTGAGTGCCTTCAACTTCTTTCCACTTATTTATTGAAACAGGGTATGTGTCTGAATGCAGAGCTCACAGATTCAGGTTGTCCAATTGGCCATCAAGGCTCAGGGATCTACCTGTCTTCACCTTCTTAGATCTGGGATTACAGACATGTGCTGGCACATATTTGTATGTGGGTGCCAGGTAACAAAATGAGACCATCATACTTGTGCACAAGTATTTTGCCAACTGAAGCATTGCCTCAGCCCCTCCTTTTCTTATAATCTATTTTTATTTGAGTCCCAGTCTCTCAATGAAAGCCAAGATGCCCTTAAATTTGAGATCTTTCTGTCCCAGATGCCGAAATTATAGTGGTTTTTTTTTTGGGGGGGGGTTCGAGGTAGGGTCTCACTCTTGCCCATTTTTTAAAAGAATAATCCAAGTTGTGCTTGGGATTGGTGATCTCTGGAAATTATTGTCAGTGTTAAATGTCAAATGAAGGCAACAGTACAAACTGAAAAGATAAAGACCAAAGTAGTTGGAGGACTATAAACCTTCAGCATGGTTACTCATCCTCTGGAATTTATACAAAAATGAGGTAAACAGATGAGAGTTATTTCTTTAAAAGTGATCACATAGCCAGAGTTTTAAGACAAAATTCCTACTTCCAGCAACCCAAACAGAATAGGCTTGGTCACTGTCAGTTAAAGAGATTATAAATGGTGAAAATCAGAGAAAGGAGATTTAATCCACGTGGACACACTTAGAAGAGGATCAAATAGAGAAGCCTAGGAACTCAAGTCATCTTCAGGGAGGTTTACATGAAACAGAGCAAGAAGTGTGCTTGGTCAACTTGTTTTGTCCCATCTATAATTAGTTCAACATTGCCTGGGATTCTTGCCTGCAAAGTGGCCAATAATATGTTAATCTGCTAATCTCCATCATCACTTTGGAAATAGTATCTATCTCCCTACAGGACTGTTTTTGTTGTTGTTGTTGTCAAAGTAGGAGCCTTCCCTTCATGGATAATTTCCATCATCTGGGGCAGTTGTCTGGCTCCTGGTTTCTGCTCCTCCTGGAATCCAAGGCGATTGCTGGTTTAGTGTGAAAACTGATCTCTGCCTTCAGCAAAGTAATATTGACACACACAAAATGAAAGCAGAGCTGTGCAGCTTTCATCTTGCTGTTAGCTACCTTGTGAGCCCAAGAGAAGAGCTAAGTGCCAGACTAATGTCATTTGGATATTTTAATGAAGTTATACAGGGAGCTTGCAAGTTTTCCATATGTCTGAATATGTCAAAGGAGTTCCTAGACTTCATGGATCATATTTGTGAAAGGATTACTATGAAAGCAAAAGCAGAGAAGTCACTCAAGCACTAAGAGAGAGGAAGGAAGTGAGGCTGGAGAGAATGAAGGACAGTCAGTCCTGGACAGTCTTGTGTGTCAACTATAATGGGGACCAAATATTTAGCTATGATTTTAATAATAAGAAATATCTAGAAAGCTCTTAAAGAAGAGCATAAGCATGCCACCTCCCCAAACCTTTAGTACCCAAATTTTATAGCATTAATGTATAAAAAACAGATTATTGATCCACTGCTAAGTCTGAACATCAAGTCAGTGAGTCACACACACCAGAAGTTGGGTTTTCATTTGTTTGTTTTGCTTTTGTTGAAAGAAAAACTACATGAAATGAACAGGGGAAAATAAAAGGGAAAAGAATGGAAGACTAAAGTAGAGAAGAGAGGAACAAAGTCTGAAAGACGGGAGTAGAGAAAACTGAGAGGAGGAAAAATATCAAACCACATGAAGATTGCAGTAACATTCAGACACACTGAGCTCAGGTTTGGGAAGACTGGTGTATGAGAATGTGATAATACACTGAAAAATTCATTTCTTGCTCTAAACTCTAGTTTAAAAGTATGAAAATCATTGTCTTTGATTAGATTATTCATAGAAGGACTTTCAAAGTGAATGCTTTGATCACATTTCCATGTTAGACACTTCTGTTAAAAGGCCTATTAGCAATGAGCCTTCTCTTCAACAAATCATATTTATCCCTGAGGTATATTGATTTCCTCCAAATACAGTACCTTCATGAACCTAGTTGAGGTAGTGAGCATAGGGACCTTCCATTATCCCGAGGCTTCATCATTTGTGTGGTTTGAAATGTCCTCATATCCGTGATTGAGAGTTGTGCTTAGTGGAAGGCCTTGGGAGTTGCAGCTCTGCTAGAGGAAATGTGTTACAGGGGCGGATGTTGGGATTTGGTCTCACATTATTGTGTGTGTTCAGTGTGGGCTCATGCTTGCTGGTACTGGCTGCTCTCTGTTGTGGATGTATGATAAAGTGAGCCAGCTTCTTCTGCCATGATGCAGTTTCCCCTGAAAAATATAAGCCTGAAATAAACCCTTTCCTCCCATAAGCTGCTTCTGGTCAGGTGTTGTCTCAGCAATGAGAAGCTAAGTGCACCACTTTGCACCCTTCCTAGTAGGTCAACTCCAGCATCTCCCTTCTGTGGGTAATCTGTGGTTACAGACTTCCTGCCAAAAGATGAGAAAGATCAGCTTGGACTCTGGTGTTGGGGATCAAGGGACAAAGCACAGTGAAGGCAAATTTGTCCTTGAAATGACTTGTCAGAGGAAACCCCATGGTGGCCATCTCATGTGTATTCATGAGTGGATATTCATGTGCTTAAATTATACATGCATGTTCCCAGGCTGCACAGATCATCCACAGTGATGTAGCAAACAGCTCATATCTGTGAGGGTGAGAATCTTCCCTTTTCCCATGACTGTGGATATGCTCCTCCTTCCTTCTACTTTCACACAGAGAATCCCAGATAAAGAACTCAGAGCTCTTTATCCCCAAGCTTACTGGAGTCTGCTCCCATTCTGGGGAGTGTATTCTATGCTTTATTCTCACTGTTAATAAGTGCATACCTTCACACATTCTTCTCTGTGACCTGTACAGTTTATTATTCTAGATGCAAAGAACTTGGACATCGTATCATTTGGGCCCCTGAGAAACCCTCTGGTAAAGTAAGATTACTTTGCACTAAATCTTAAATGTTCTTCTTTAACACCACCACACTATGGGTGAGCATGATTCTAAATGTGAACCTTTAGGAGAAGACAGTCTAAATCATAGCAGTAGTGTTACTGGAGTTAGGGTCAGAGCCTGTGCCCTACAGCCTTAGCAGATCAGGCTCAGCCAACTGTCCTCAGTAAGCCAATTAAAAGAGCTAAGTTAAGTGGGAAATGCTGAAAAGCAGAAAAGGGCGATTTGTTCAATAGAGCCACAGTGAGAAGAGAGACAAAGAGATCCAGTGATTCTTCAAGTCCATCTCTGAGGTTCGGTCATAGGGATTAGGTCTCCTCAGTGAGCCAGAAGTATGCATAACTAAGCAGTCCAGGTCAAGTTTAGTCCTGCTCATGATTGTTGGGCTCCAGTCTCTCCTGCTAGGTGGTCTGACAAGTCGCCAGCATTGAATGAAATCTCTTTCTGTGGGACTTCCCTCTGATTGGCATTAGACTTTGGTTCTTTCATTGTCGTAACATGAGATTCCTGGGGTAAATCCCGTTTCTTGAGGGTTCATTGTTTCAGCAGTCTCATAGCCAAATCAAATGGTACAAGTATTTCTTTACAAAATCTTTCTTCCCTTCAAGATACATTCATGATAATGATTTCTTCAGAACTACCTTGAAGATCCAGAATAGAAATGACCATACTGTACCAAGGCATGCATTTTATAAACCAACACATGCATTTTATATCCTGCTCAATTCTTCTAAACCTAAGATCCATGTCAGTAACCTGAGGACAGGCTGAAATGCTTAATCCCATACATCTTTCCAACATAGTTGTGTTGATTAAAATCTTTTCCTGCCTTTTTAACCATTAAACCATTGCTTCCACTTGTTTTTCTTGAGCTAAGTGGCCAGACCAGACATGTTGAAATCTGCAGAGTAGAGCCTCTGCCCTTGGACTCCAGTTATGACAGCACTCATCCCTTTCAGGATGGAGAGCAGGGTAGAAAAGGATTGCACAAGATCAGCAGTAACAAGACCTTAATAATACATACTTATGACTGGAGAGAGCTCAGCTGGGAAAGCATTTTTCTGTCCACATCTGAGGACCCAATTTCTGATCTCCAGTAATCACAAAAGTGCTGAGTGTGATTGTGTACACCGGACATCCCAGCATTTGAGATTTGGAAATGGGATCCCTGGGGGAAGCTGGCTAGCTTGCTTTGTTGAGTCAGTGAGTGCTAGGATCAAGTAAGGTAGAGAACAATGAAAGAAAACACTCGGTACCAACCTCTGCCCTCTAGATACACACGTTACAAACATGCCTGTGCACCCAAATACATACAAACTTACACACACATATACACACACAAAATAATATAAAATTAATGTCTAGGTACTAGATGACGGAAAAACTAATAAATAGCAGCTACTTTATCACTTTATTATGTCATTCATTTTGTCATGTCTACTTTAAAGAAAGTGGCACATAAAATTCTCTGCCTTAACAAGAGAGTTAGATTTACAGTCACAGTATGTTCATAATTTATTTTTAGTAAAAAATATGCATTCAGTTGTGTGTTGTTAGGCATGTAATAGCCTTCATGTAATGTACCTTGACTGAAATGAATGAGACTGGACAAGGTAGAATACACATTTATATTTTTTCATTTATTTTTCTTCAACAAGATATTAAAGATACACAAGGTCACAACATGATATTTGCCATTACAGAATTTACAGAGTAATTATCAAGGAAAGTATATAGATAATTGACTTTTGGGGATTGCTATATGCATAATTATGTGAAATCATAAAACTAAATGTATAGATCTAAACTCTAAGCAAGAACTGAAGTATAAATCAATGCCTTAAAAGTGATCAGTAAGAGTGAGAAGGAAAGATATCTAAAGAAGCAACATGTCCCATACAAATATATGGAAATAGTCATCCCAAATATCAACTAAGGTTCTTTATCAAACAAACATAATGTCCTTCAATTCTTTAATAGTTTTCATACTTACATTTATTTTTATGTGAATTTTCTCATTAGTGTGATCAAGTGCCTGACAAGAAGCAACTCAGTGTAGCAAGGTTCATTTTGTCTCAAGGTTCAGTCTATACAGTCCATGAGGTCAGGGGGGCAGCACAACATATGGAGGCTGCTTGCTCACATCTTGACCAATCAGGAAACAGAAAAACAGGCAAGACCAGCACTAGTCCAGCTTTTTTCTTCTTCCACCTTCTATTCAGTGTAGGATTCCAACCCATGGGATGATGGCACCTACTTCAGGGTGAGTCTCGCCTTTTCAGGTAATCTTCTTGAGAAACGTCCTCACTGGCCTGTCATGAGGTGTGTCTCTTACATGCTTTGCAATTTAGACAAGTTGACAAAAAATTAATCATCACAAATGCCTAATTTATTGATAATTTTTGTAATTATTGCATCTCAAAACCTTGATTATAGGGTTAGTTATTTTTTTAAAGCTCAATAAATCAAAGGGCAAACTAAATTTTGTAGTGAACAGAGTTGAGTAAGCTAGAGAGGAGAACAATTAAGGTAGCTTAGAGGAAAATGACAGTGGGACTGTGTCTAAGGCCAGATCTGCACTTGGCTTTAATGGGGAAAATCATGAAACTGTTTTGGAAGAGGCATGAAAATGACTGGAACTGTGGATTTGGAAGATTTCCTGTGTAGGGTATGCAGAAGGATTTGGAGAGGCTCTTAGATGAAGAAAACAGATAACACTTAGAAAATGGTCACAATACTTTCTGTGTTTGAGAATGGTGGACTGGTCTAAAACGTGATAGTAACGTTGAAGTTATGGTTATGTGGATGAACCCTGGAAATATTTCAAAAGCTAAAAGAAGCAAAAGAAAGAAGATACAAGGTCAATACTGACATATGGATGAGTCTCTTTAGACTTTAAAAATAAACCGAATAGCTAACAGTAACTCAACTGAGGAGATGCAGAAATACTCAGACATGAGACAAATCATTGTCAGAGTAAGAATAAATATTCACAAAAGCATGAGAAAATTAACTAATTTGCTCATTTATTCAACAGATATTAATTGATTACCTATCAAGCTATCAAATGCCATACTCATAACTGGAAAACAATATCAGGGAAAACTCAGATAGAGTAGCAAATAAATGTTTTTTTTAAAAAAAACAGCATAACTAACTAGTAAAAATCATGTATAAATATATTTCTTTTTCTACATTTTTTCATCCTCCTGACAAAACTATGAAGATAATGATAATCTGACTCAGTCTCTTTCATTGATTTTACTTCTTTGCCATTACTAATTAATATTGAAATGAATTTAATAAGCTTAAATTTCTATATTTCTATATTTTAAGCTGATATTTTATTACTTTTTAATAACTATAAATATTTCTGTGTGTTATGGCATCCAAACACATGTCTACTCAGTTCTCACAAACTAAATTCCTATATTGACTGCTTATTCAACAGCTCCTTACATCATCAAAATGAAATGTTGGTACACCCCAAAGATGCATCATTTATAACCTTTATCAGAAGTACAGGTCAAAGCTTTGGGGTCATCGTTGACACCTTTCCTATGCTCATATTCCATATCAAACTCTATATGGAAATCAGTTTGACTGATATTCAAAAGATATCTAGTTCATGTTTGATGATGGATATCTTTAGTCCCAGGATTCAGGAAGCTGAGGTAGGAGGATCACCATGAGTTCCAGGCCTGCCTGGGGCTGCAGAGTGAATCCCAAGTCGGCCTGAGCTAGAGTGAGATCCTGCCTCAAAAACAATAACAAAAGAAAGAAACAAATGAAACATATCCAAGATATGACCATTTTTTCACCCCTTGCATGACCACAAGCTTAGTTGGAGGAAAACATGATATCTCAATATGATTATAACTGCTAGGTCCCCTATCAGCTACCACAATAGTCCATTTTCTTGATAACAGTCAGAGATATCATTTTAAAATAAGAGGAAGATTGTGTCACTTATATGGTAAATAATTCCTACATATGTATCTGAATGAGAATAATATCCATCTCATTAGCCTATGTACTAGATTAAAGATCCCTGCAAAAAAAACATGTGTCTGCCTCAGAATGTGGCCTTCTTTGGATACAGGCACTTTGCAGGTACAGCTAGGTTAAGATGTGATTGTGGACCGGACAGGGCTATTCCAATGTCTCTTCTCATTAGAGATGAACATCAGAAACCAGAGTGGCATAGCCATAAACCAAGGAACATCAATCAAAGCACACACACATACCCATTAATGAATTTTAATTTTTGAAAGATTGAAAGCTATTGCCAGAGCTTGAAAGAGTATTATTTACACATTGTATTGTTCTTGTCTCAAAATAAAGTTCTCTTGTAGGAAACTCATTTTGTGACAATGCATTTCAATGGTGCTAAAAACATATCACAGCTCGAAAGACTTGGGTATATTCACTATCCATCACCCCACACTCACTTACCTATAGCTCATCCGTTCTAGTCACCCATCTTCCTGGCTGTGCCTCACAAATAGGGATACATTAAGCAAATTGCCTGCCTAGCATGTCCTCCAAAAGCCCTCTTCTGCTGGCTCCTTATACAGCTACTCCCTCACATCCTTCAAGCTTCTGACCAACCAGGAAGATCTGGATGAAATTAATATTAGTCATACCGTGAAAAAAAGTAAAAAAAATAAATAAATAAAGAAGTCTAGCTTTACCCAAGCCAAAGAAGCTATCATATTTCTTTAGTATATTTGACTGAATAATTCCAAAGGCTTTACAGATCAAAATGTAAGGATGAACCCTACACTATACAAATATAAGGAACATTGTCTTGTGGACAGCACAGAATATATACAGGCAACTACTCAGGGCATAAATAATAAAGCAAATAGTACAGTTGTATGGTTTATTCTATTGGCTAAGAATACACAGCAACAGTTTTAGTGGGAGCAGACCAGGAATAAATTGTTAGATAGACTTGTGAGAAGATGATTTAATTTTTATGACTATGTATTCACCAGGTTAAGAATAGAGAGATAAATGAGCTGGATAGATGGCTAAGCAGTTACAGCACTTGCAAAGCCTGATGACCCAGGGTTGATTCCCCACTACCCTTGTAAAGCGAGATGCATAGGGTGGTGCATGCATTTGGAGTTCGTTTGCAGAGCTGGAGGCCCTGGCATATTCATATTCTCTCTCTGTCTCTCTGTCTCTCTCTCTGTCTCTCTGTCTCTCTCTCTCTCTCTCCTTAGAAATAAATAAATTTTTAAAGGAATGGAGAGATAAGCCAGGAGTGGTAGGACAGGCTCCTTCCTACCTGAGAAGAGTGTGAATTCAAGGCCACCCTGGGTAACTAAGGACCTATTTCAAAAGAAAAAGAAAAAAATAATATCAAAGAGCTATAGATGAGTGGGTTTTATCCCCAGCACCCCACCACCACACACATACACACAAAAAGCAATGATGATGATTATATAGATATATAGATAGATGATAATAAAGATAGATAGATAGATGATAGATTAATGATAGATAGATAGATCGATAGATAGATCGATCGATCGATCGATCGATAGATAGATAGATAGATAGATAGATAGATAGATAGATAGATGATAGATAGATTAGGTAGATAGATGATAGTTAGATTAGATAGATAGATAGAAGATAGATAGATAGATAGATAGATAGATAGATAGATAGATAGATAGATAGATGATAGATAGATAGATAGATAGATAGATGATAGAAGATAGACAGATGACATATTGATAGATAGATAGATAGATGATAGATGATAGATAGATAGATAGGTGATAGATAATAGATAGATGATGATAGATAGATAGATAGATAGATAGATAGATAGATAGATAGATGAGAGATAGATAGATAGGTGATAGATAATAGATAGATGATAGATAGATAGATAGATAGATAGATAGATAGATAGATAGATAGATAGATAGATAGATAGATAGAGAGATAGAGAGATAGGGAGATAGGGAGATAGATAGAGAGATAGGGAGATAGAGAGATAGAGAGATAGAGAGATGACAGAAAAATACATGGGCATTTAGGGTAGAACCCTAAACAATGTCTTCTTCTACACATACAAAAGTAACAACAAACAGATTACAAAGAGGTGGCCTGCTAAACTTTTTGTTTGTTTGCTTATTTATGGTTTTTGAGGTAGGGTCTTGCTCTAACCCAAGCTGACCTGGAATTCACAATGTAGTCTCAGGATGGCCTCAAAATCACAGCAATACTCCTACCCCTGCTTACCAAGTGCTGGGATTAAAGATTTACACCACCATGCCCTGTAAAAAGATGACCTGCTGAATTTTTATTTGGTTTGTAAAAGAAAGGATTTATAACAGAAGCTTTCTATTTGTATTATTATAGTTGAATGCTTACACTATAAATGTTCTCTCTTATCATGACATTAATGTCCTAATGCATAGACATTGTTCTAAATGCTACGTTCACAGGTAATATAAAAACTACAAGTACCTGAAAGCACTGAAAAGAAATCTTCACCATCGTTGACAAGATTCTAAAAGTTTATTGGTGACATCTTTTCATTTTATCACTTCTATTCCAATTGTGAAACTACTATGGAAGATAATGGGAGCAGTAAAGAGCCCAGTATTATAGTGGGAAAAATACCGTTCCTCTGGTGGAGGAGACAGGATATCAAAGGAATGTTTAAATATTCAAACAAAATCTCAAGAAAGCAGTCACTATAGTACATTGGAAACAATGTATTTATAAACGAGGAAACTCGCAAGTGAATTTATCAAACTGAAATTGAAAACAGCAAAATAGAAAAGCGTGAGCTGGAGGATCACACTTTCACAAAACACCCCATTTGGAAAACGTAAAAGAGCAGTAAGACTCACCATGGGGAAGCAATTAAAACAACTGTGCCATTTGCCTCACTCAGATTACTTCATCCTTCAATTAATTGTATGCTCTTCACAATGATAAAATAACGATCTCAGAGCGCCCAAAATAATTGAGTGCTCTTAAATTACATTGAAAAAAAAAAAAAAGATTACATTCTTTGTTCTTTTACCCTTTACTGAAATTGGTGTAATGCTTGTCAAAGAAAGATACTCACTTGACAGTTCTCAACATGTAAGCCCTCCATTAACCCAGAAAGCAAGTGTGGAATGCAAAAGGGGATTCCAGGAGCCTCACATCAACTGTAAGCATGCTAAATGCTGCACCTATTAGACCACTTGTGAACGGAGCGGCTCAGGTACTAGGTTCATGGGCCATTCAGCTTTTTATGTCTTGCTGGTGTATTCAAAGATAAAGCTAATTAGCTGCAGATTTGCAAAATTGTTTTTAACTCAGAGGAAATATCCATAGATCGGGTCATTAGTATAATGGTGAATATGTTTCCGTTGTGAAAAAGAGTAAGAAATATTAACTCTCTTCACTCAAGTACATCAAATAAATCTAATAATCACCAGCTCAATATTCTTTCTTAACATATTTTATTTATTATTTATTTACAAGGAAAGAGAAAGAGAGAATATGATTGGGCACACCACAGCCCAATTTGTGGATCTGGCTCCAGTGGGTAGCAGGCAACTGAACCTGGGCTGTCAGTCTTTGCAAAAAAGCGGCTGTAACTGCTGAGGCATCTCTCCAGCTGCTCAATATTCTTATTTGGTCTTAATTATTTACAAAGTCTATGATTTCTTTTTCTCTATTGTCTACACGTAACATAAATATATGCATTCTAACCTGAATTCTGCTATTAAAAATATACCATTTCTTAAAACTACATTTTAATGGGTTTGTACCCAACATCCATGAACAATTACTTATATCTGCAAATATATAAGACATATTGTACACTAACTCCAAAATTGATACCATATATCTCTACATAATTCAGTTTTTAGGCCATAGTTGATATTTAAAAAACTATAAAATTTACAAAAGCTATGGCTGGAGAGATGGCTCAGTGGTTAAGGCAATTGCCTCCAGTGCCTAAGGCCCCCCCATTCAATTCCCCAGCAACCACATAAGCCAGACCCACAAGTGTGCTCTCTCTCTCTTTCTCTCTCTCTCTACTTTCTTTCTTTCTCTCTCTCTCTCTGTGTATCTCTGCTTGAAAATGAATAAATAAAATATTTTTTTTAAATTTACAAAAGCTAAACACCAAATTCATTCTATGTTACTATTTTCCAAGCATAAACAATACTCTGAGACACTAAAATATGTTCTTGAAACACTGCTGCTTCTATGACTTCCACTTTAGAGAAATTCATGACACTGAAGGTTGGAGCTTCACAGATAAGGAAGTCTCCATTATCAACCTCCTTTAGACTTTGAATCCTTGTCTGTGCTCCAGAATTTACGATCCAGAGAAATTACAAATCATAAAAAATAATCCCATAAATATGTAATGTATAATAGTATGCCATATAAAACTTAAATAAAAAGAAAGTAAAACATGCTCTTTTAATGTCATACAAGATAATCATTTGATTATTTAAGAAAATTTAACAGTGTTTGAATTTAATTACTCAAAGTTCAAACACATAAGTTAGATAGTAACTTGTGGAATTATGTAAAACAGAAAAATGAGTATGAGAAGTTATGGTTATGTTCATGTGGGGAATTAATTACTTAAGCTAAAACAACTAACCATGTTTTATCATTCCTTTTCTTCAAAAATGTCTATAGGTAGCCAATTTTCCACCTTTGACTAAACTTTATAATTATAATTGTTTCCTCAAAGATTATTCAATAAGATCTCTGACATGGGTTTATTTCTTTAAGAATCATATGGTCAAATATTTGAAAATTATACATAGGCAACTAAAATGTTGCTGCTTCTGTGTTTCTTTCACCTGTCCAAGTCACTTGCTTGCTTTTGATTATGCACTGCTCAATTTCTGAGTCTGAGTTTCTGAAACTATTAAAGAGGATGACACCATGTCAATAATGCATAATAACAGCAAGCACCAAGTAGACCAATATTCAATATTTGGAAACAATAGCCCAAACTTCTGAGAGATGTATGTCATTTTCTTTTGTAATTTTTAAAATTTTATTTGCGAGCCAAGAGAAAGGAAAAGAGAAGAGGGGGGAGAATGGGTATATCAGGGCATCTTATCATTGCTAACAATCTTTCCAGGTACGTGAACCATTTGTGCATTCGGTTTTATGCTGGTACTGGGGATATGAAACCTGGGCTGTCATACTTTGCAAGCAAGTGCCTTTCAGCTCTTGTCATTTTCTTAAAGATTTCACATCCATATTCCTATAAATGGTTCTTGTACAGCCTGGAGAGATGGCTCATTGCATAAAGGTCTTGTCTCATAAGCATGAGGACATGAATTTAGGTGCCAATAACAAACATAAAGCTGGATGTTATAGTGTGAGCATTTGTAATCCCAGGGCTCCTATGGCAAAGGGAGAGACTGTAGAATCACTCAAATTCTCATAAGCCATTTAGTCTGGTGAGTGTGAGAGCCTGACTTAAAGACAGTGGGGCATCTGCAAGATGTTGTCCAGAGGTTGTCCTCTGACCTCCACTATTGCGGTCAGCTTTCTAGTTGCTGCACAGAAAGAACCCAAGCAAAAGCGGCTGGTGGAGGAATGGGTTTATTTGGCTTACAGACCCGAGAGGAGACTCCATCCTGGCAGGGAAAACAATGGCATGAGCAGAGGGGTGGACATCACATCCACCACAGCACTGCAAACAGTGGCAGGAAGGTGTGTCAAATACTGGCAAGGGGAAGCTGGTTTATAACCCCATAAGCCTGCCCCACAACATAGCTCTAGTGAGGTTCTAATTCCTGAATTGCCATCAGCTGAGGATCAATCTATCAGAACACATTTATTTGTTTGTGGGGGACACCTGGATCAAAACATGACAGTCCGCCCTTGGCTCCCAAAAACTAATAATCATACATGATGCAAAAACAATGTGTTCAGCTAAACTCTTAAGTCACCACAGCTTTCAATTGAGCCATAATATCAAAAATAAACCTGTAATGGCTCAGAACACTCACACTGCAAAACATGAGGCATGGCAAAAACAGATTGAACCAATACAAGATTTAAAACAAGCAGGGCACCATCAATCTCTAACTCCAAGTTCAATGATTCTAACCAATAACAAGTCTCTTGGAGATTTGGTTCCATCCCTCCAGCTCGGCTACTCACAGTCCAGGAAAACTTCATCCGGTGCTGGCAGCCATCCATAGTCCTGGAATTCATTGGGTCTCCACTGCAACCCACAGTTCATCCTCATGGCTTCATCAGGCTTCCATGCAGGCAATCTAGCACACCTGCTTACATTGCTGATGGCCATTTTTCAAAAATGAAACTGTGTTGCAAATTCAATGACCCCCTCTTCTTGCATTTGTTATACTCCACAGAACCAGGTGGGCTACCAACTTGTTAATCCAGGGGGGAACAGAGCATTCAGGCCCCTTACTTCAAAGAGTCCGCATTCTTCCTGTTGTTCCAATGCAGACAAACTGGCCCAATCTCAATGGTTGTAAACTCTCAAACAATTGCAGGTGAATGGGCAGCTCTTTTGGCCCAAAGATCTTTCTTTCTGTGCTATCCCCATCTGCTCACATCAGTCCATCTTTACATAAAGCAACCCTGCACAGATTCCCAGGACACAGGCAGACAGAACGCAGCAAGCCTCTCACACAAACTGCTCTGGCACAGTCCTGACAAAATTCTTTCTCACCTTTGTAAGCCAAACCTCACAGTCCATAGTTCTTACTGCATTCAGGTCTTTTAATTCTGACCAGAGTGCTCCATGAAGCTGTATTTACAGCACTGCAAGGTGTCTCTCAGGATGAGGTTTCAAATCCTTCCACATTCCTCCTGCAGATCACTTCCAAAAGGCCAAGCCACAAGATCAGGGTTCTAAGCAACAACAGATGACTCCACATCCTGGTACCAAAACTGTTGCGGTCAGCTTTCTAGTTGCTGTGCAGAAAGAACCCAAACAAAAGCGGCTTGTGGAGGAATGGGTTTATTTGCCTTATGGACTCGAGGGGAGACTCCATCCTGGCAGGGAAAATGATGGCATGAGCAGAGGGGTGGACATCACCTCCGCCACAGCACTGGAAATAGCAGCAGGAAGGTTTGCCAAACACTGGCAAGGGGAAGATGGTTTATAAACCCGCCCCCAACAACACAGTTCCATCAAGGTTGTAAAATCCAAACTGCCATCAGCTGAGGATCGATTACCCAGAACACATTCATTTGTTTGTGGGGGACACCTGGATCAAACCATGACATCCATTCACCTTGATGTCCTCTGACCTCCACTCACCTTGACTTTTGAATGCTGACCCAGTCTTAATTTCAGAGATAAGCTTCACTGGGTTGTTGTATATAATCCTATTAAATTCAACCTATCCCTATCATTGTTGAATAGTTTGCTCAGCTGGAAATTGGTTGCATTAGTTACTTTCTTTGTTGCTGCAACTAAATACCTGATAAGAAACAACTTAAAAAGGGAAGGATTCCTTTCAACTTGCAGTTCCAGAAGATCCTCTGGAGGATGCTGGTAAATTCAAGATCAAAGCATCAGCAATTGCTTTGGTAAGGGTCTCCTTGCAGCATCCTCATGTGGCAGAAAGCAGAATGGCAAGCTATCTGAAAGTCTCCTATAAAGAGCCATAGGAAAGGAGAAAGAGCTCCTGAATCAGTCATCTTACAGCCCCTACTCTTCCTACCATCCTAATAGCATCTTTTGTGTTAGCTGTTCCTAGGGCCAAAGAACACTTATGCACACCAGATGAAACACTAACAATAGAATAACGATTCCACCAAAATCCAATTTTGACAAACCAATGAGTTTATTGGAGGTTCTAAAAGGACATGATTTTGGCATTGCCTACAGGGACATCCTGGTCTCAAAGGTCTCAGCTACATCGCGCTCCTGAAATCAGCATTCCCAGAGATCTTTGCACAACTTTCAGGATGGTCTAAGAGTCTCCTCTCCCCAGAATTTGTTTTCCATTTGTCCTTTGGGGTGCAAAGGGCCTTTTATGCATCTTTTAAATTTCCAGAACTTCCTGAGATTTGTGAGTTACTTATTTTCTGAGTCTTGGGAGCCTCCCCCCCCCCAGGAGGGAATGAATGTTGAGGAGAAATTGCTTTACAGTGGCAGCAGTAGAACTGAGGGGAGAGGGGGGACACTCAACACCCATCACAAAGCAACAAAAGGAAACAAAATTGAGCAAAGTATATCAAGGTAGACAAAGGACTTGTTCACTGGAATCTACAGAATTTTGTTGAGGGAAATTAAGATACTAGCAATTGAAATGCATCCAGGATTCATGGTCTGCTAAACTCAGTGTGGTTAAGATGCTTCTAATACACATTTAATCCAAGCTCTAAATCCCAAAGCTTTTCCAAAAACAGAAATATTCATCCTAACATCTATAAATCTATATGGACTATTCAAGGGCCTTGGATAGCCAAAACAATCTTCATAAAGAAAAATTCAGTTGAGTTTCCTATGCCTTATTACAAATCAAAGCCATGTAATTAGAAACAAACAAACACAAAAACAGACTTCTCAGCAAAGACACCCATCAAAGATAACTTTGACTAAGGTTGCCAAGGCCAGCCTATAGGGAAAGTGAAGCAGTGAATTCTTCTTTCAGGTCCAGGTTGTCTCTTTGCAGGAATAGTGGAAAGGACAGACCTTAATAGTGAACAGATGACTTTATGTGGAGGATATAATGACTCCAACAAAAAGAAAACTCTCAGTTCTCAAAGACAGTAGGTTCTGATCAAGAGAGTGCAAAAGTGATGGTTATAACTCAGATTCTTTTACTGAGAGGGATCCTATGCAGATGTTACTGCTTTGACTCTTGGCAGGTCTTCAAGAAGGATGAAGCAGGAACCAGGAACCAACAGGGACCACCAAGACAGCAGCAAGTCCCCAGAGGCTGCAGGAGCACCAGTGGGTTCCCACTGAAGCAGGAATGGGGGTCTGCCTATCATTTTTCCCAGGCAGGGTGTAATACAGGCACTGAGAACACAGATGTGGGTTCAGGGTCCAAGAGTAGCTTTAGCCCTTCAGAGACAGGACCAGCACCCCAGGCAAAAGCAGGTCAGGGGGTTGTCAGATCAGGCATCCCAAGATAACACTGGCTGGGGAAGGGGGATCAGAGGTAAGAACAGGCCCAGGAAGAGGGGGCGGAAAGATTGTAAGAGCCGTGGTGGGGGAGACTATCCAGAAGCATGGCACCCTTCAGTATCAACACACTTGGGACAGGAGGACCAGGTTGAGTACTAGGATATCCAGGGTCCCCTGCCACAAGGACTGACCCAGACGGCCCATGGAGGAGGATATCCAGCTGATTGGGGATGAGGAGGGGGGCATTGGGGAATTGGGGATAACTCATTGTTTGCCCACTGAATAATGTAATTCATTATGGACAATAAATATATATTTAAGAAAAAAAAAAAAGAACAGGCCCAGGGGCATTGGGTGTGGCCTGCCAAGTACAGGTTTTTATCTGGACTCAAGGCGGATTTTCCTTCTCTGGTAAGTCAGAGGAGACCAAGATCTTAAATAACAAGTATGGGAACTTATATAGACACGCATGGGAGGGTCCTGGTTATACGTGCACAGTAGGTGAAAATCACCCAGACCAATCAGAAGAGCCTGTCAGCGCTCCAAGTATCCCACTGCTCTCCAATTACCATGGTGACCAACAAGCCAAGCTTGGTTTTTAAAAGAGACAGAGTCAGACGTGCCTGGCACTTCAATCATCACCAAGGAAGGCCTGTCCCTCTTAGACTGCATTTCTCCTGCTGCGACAGTGGTGGGAAGGAAGCTCTCAGCTGAGAAAGAGCTTGCATTGCCAGTTTTCAGGTTGTGCTCAGGGAGGTTTTAAGGTGAGCCCAGAGCTTCCTGCCAGCAGGTTTCAATCACAGAGGGAGCAGGGGTCTTCTCACCTCAAAAGCATACTCTTGTCAACTAATTATAATGATAGAAACAGATGTCCAAACACACAAGAATGAAGTTGCTTCCTTCCCCCTAAGCCATACACAGAAATCAGCTTTAGATAGAGCAAAGGCCTAAACATAAAATGAAAGCTATCCAATTCTGATAAACAAGTATAAGACAGAGCTCTGTGGCAATTAATTCAACAGTGTTTTCTTGGCTGTGTCACCAAAGGCATTGGCAATATATATCTCACCCACCATGAAACAGTTTAAAGTTTCTGCATGCAATTATACTATCAACAGAATAAAATGACATCCCACTGAGTGTGGAATAACACTTGGGGAAAACACATCTGATAAAGTATTTAATATCTACAATATATAGAGAAGTCTTGGAATAATAATAAGTCCCTCTCTCATACACACAAATAATATGACTGAAAAACATGCAAAATACTTGAACAGACATTTCTCAGTTAAAATATACCAATGTTCAATAATCACATGAAAAGGTGTTCAACTTGTCTAATCACTAGAGGAATGCAAATCCAAATCACAGTGAGAATCTGCCTTACACATGTAACAATAACTTTGAAAGGACAGGAAACAGAAAATACGTGTGATCACGGGTGAACTGGAACTCTTTAACCTTATCAGTGGGAATGACAAATAGTATATCCAATGTAGAAAGCAGTAGTTCTTCAAGAAACTGAGAACAGAATTACTTTGTGATTTAGAAGTTCCCAATCTGGAACTTCTGGAATTGAAACCAGGGATTTGAAGAGGAATTTGTACACATTTCCAAAATAGGTTCATTTGTAATAGTTAAAAGAAGATAGGAGTAAGTAAATGAATAAACAAAATGCGATTATTCACATATAGTACAATGGTATTCAGCCTTTAAAAAAAAAACAAGTGTGTGACCTATTTATACAGCATGAAAGATCTTGAGGACACTATGGTGAGTGTAAGAAGACAGTGATAAAGGCCAATGATTATATGAGTCCACTTACATAATATATTTAGAAAAGTCATATTCATAGATATTAGGGAGAAATGTGGATTACATTGTGTGAATAGTGAAGAGATGAATAATAAGTTTTTGTTTAATAGGTGCGGAGTTTCAGTTTTGCAAGTTGAAAGTTATTCTTTGGATAGATGGAGGTGATAGAATACATAAATGTATTTTGTAACTCAATTTCATTCTTACAGTGACTAGGATATTATGGACAATAAAGTAAAAAAAAAAGAAAAAAAAGCAAACAAAAAAAAATAAAAATAAAAAAAAATAAAAATAAAAATAAATCATAAACCCAGTCCTAATGAGAACTCTCACTGTCCACATGGCACCCAACAAGCCCCTGGACAACTTGTAAACTTAGAACAGTTACCATAACTTCTTGAAATTCTCCATTTTGTTAACCAGGTATAATCTTTTCTATGAATGTGGCGATGTTATTCATGTCACCTGTATGCCAGCATTTTCCAGCCTTGAAATTCACACATGAAATCCATGCACTTCTTACACCACAGGCTTCTTATTTTGAAAAGGTGGTGACCCTATCCTTATGGTTTGTACCTTTGCACTGCTCAATCTCAACCCCTTGCTTTTTCTTCTGTCAGATGCTAAAAAGTAAATTCTATGAAGCTATAGACTGAATAGTCTCCTTGCCCTACAACTATTATCTTCAAGCTATAAGTGTGATGTGACTATGTTTGGAGACTAGGCCATTAAGAAGCCAGTGTTAGTGGAACCCTAATAATAAGAATAAGAGATCACAGAGTTGTTGCTTTCTCATTACACAACCCAGTCGTGTGAGCATAGAGTGAGGGAGCATGTGTATCCCAGCCAGGAAAAATGTCCTCACCAAAAAAACAAACCTGTCGAACCCTGACCAGTGAACATGTGAAATTCTATTTTCAAACTAACTGGTTTCTTGTATTTTTAAGCTAATACTTATCTTTTTTTTTACATAGGTTATAATCTTATATCCCCTCTGGGCTGTCTGCATTTCCCTGAGGGCCCTCCTCAATAGGGTTATTGGTGTTCAGTGTTGTGATAGCAGTCAGTACAGATAAATACACGAGATCCCCTGCGCTGAACTTTTGCCTCTCAAAGGATAATATGCCGTTTCCTCCCACATGTTCTATAGATGAGAAAACCAAAATAATTCCAAGTAGCAATTGTGTTTTTAATGTTTCCTAACACAACGTGTTCACCAAGCTCTTAGGAGAAACAGGCATTCTCCTTTGCATATTTCTAGCTAAAACAGGTGTGCTGAAACTCCACATCTTCTTGAAATTCATCCTGATGCCACATTAAAGCCTCATTTGAAACTGGCTACACAATTCTTCAAGGTTCTGATGTTTTCCCTCAGCAGTAGTTTTTGCTCATTTACTATACCTATCTTGTTTGCATTCCTTCATTGGCACACATGGATTCTTGCAATTTTTATGGTGTATTTAATTTCTAGACACTCTAAACAATTCAAGTATTGGTAGGTTTGAATTGTAGCATTTATTTGCTGAATCTCCCAACCCACCCTAGTCCCACCATACATACCAATCACACAAACAAAAGATGTTTTAATTTTTTGTTTCTCTATGCTAGTTTAAGAACTTACTGTTTCCTTGTACTTAGTTCATCACGCATAATCTGCACATCAATAAATTAAACTACTCTTCCCCACAACTGAATTATAATATCTGACATCTTCAGTGATGTATTTTTTGTTTTATATTTTTAATTAATTTATTTTAATTAATATCTTTATTATGATTGATTATATACAAATCTTGTGAAGGTGCCCCCATTTCCTCCTCTCTGTCTCCTACCCACAGGGGACCCTCCTTGGTACGCATACTGGATCTGTCCATAGGGTAGAAGATTATGAATTGCAACAGAGGTAGCCAACTTTTTTTTTCTTTCCTCTTTGTGTATTATTGCTGAGGGGGGTAATGTCTCTGGATATTCTCTCCAATCAAGGCTCTCACAATCTTTCTGCCCCCTCTTCCTCTCAGTTTCCTGAGTCATGGTGGGTGAGTATTAAGGCTGCTTTATTGTTGAGGTCTTAGAGGTCTCTGTACTTCTGCTTTAGGTTGTGTTGGGCATCATTGGTGCAGGCTGTGTTGGTTAAGTCAGCTAAAGGACATCTGATAATAAATCACTAGCAGGGGCCAGCCCTCATCAGATTTTTTTTGTTTATTTTTATCTTTTGTTTTAACTTGTTGTAAGTGAAGTAAATAATTGAACGCATTGAGTTGAAATAGTGTGATTGTGACTCTTCAGAACTTTCTAGAAAAACACAATCCCTAAGTAATTTAGTAGACAATTCACTCCTCCAGGTATAGTGACTGCTTAAATGCACGATCCTAACATCCTAATTAGACCTGTAGAGTCCAAAGCCTGTGCTAAATCCATTGTGGTGCTCTGCCCACCTGAGAATGAGAACTGCTGGCCTTTAATATATGTTCTCCATCCATTTTAAGGTGCTTTCATCTGGTCTGAGGAGAGTAGCACTCAGAATGAGATTATCTTTGCTCTGTATCGTCTTGATTCTTTGTAAGACTTCTTCCTTGAGTCTATATTCCTTGAGCACATAGTAGCATCCACCAGACTGAAGTTGGTGGAGAAGTAACCATTATCTCCTCTACTCTGTATGTAATCTTTTGACTTCCAAAGAATTTGTGGGGAAAATAAAAAGAACACTGTAAGTAAATTTTCATTTACTTACAAAAATACTGTAAGTAAAACGTCCTTTTCATTTTTGGGATCATTCCTTTCAAAAATCTGTGTTTGCCAATTCCTATTAAGGGGACTGGCAAATGGCATAAATTCAATAACATCCACCTATCTGAGTCCCAGAAATCATGGTGCTTTAAGCACATGGTCCCGTTCCACCTTTCACAAGTTTCTCACCACTTCTTGCAAAAGAACGAAAGAAAAAAGTTTTAGTGACCATCTTTAGTTCATAATTACTACTCTAAATCTATGGAAATAAAAGTCATGAATTATATAATGGTGGTCATGAACTTCAGTTAACATCATGAAGATACAACAATCTTCCTACCATTGAGCCTCAGGCCACAGCTGTCTTCCTGGCAAGAGATGCGCCACCCCAGACCTACCGTGGAGGATCCACATGGAACCCCCAAGGCAGTGATGGGATAAGCAAGAGACCTATAATCACAGCCAATCAATCAACCCAGGATGAACCAGCAAAACAGACACCAACGATTTTAAACACAACCTCAAGCAGAAGCACAGAGGCTCCTATGACCTCAACTACAAAGCAGCTTTAACTCTCACCCACCATGACTCAGGGAACTGAGTGGAAGAGGGGGCAGAAAGATTGTAGGAGACAAGGTGGGGGAGAATATCCAGAGACATCGCCCCCTCAGTAATAACATGCAAAGGGGGGTGGAACCAGGTTGACTCCTAGGCTTTCACAACCCCCTACCCCATGGACTGATCCAGGCTGCCCACGGAGGAGGATATCCAACTAACCAGGGACAGGGAAGAGGAAAATAGGGGAACTGGAGACATCAACACATTATTCTCTTATTAAGTGTATCTAATTATGGATAATAAAAATAAATAAATTTGCTTTCTTAACAACAACAAAAAAAAAAAAGATAAAAGATACAGCATTCTTGACTAGAATCAGCATGGACCACAGAGCCAGGTGAGGAAAACACCAACTCAAGGCCTCATCTCCAGCCTGTAATTCAAAACCGTTTTATTTTTAAATATTTTATTTGTTTATTTGCAAGAAGAGAGAGAGAGAATGGGTGTGCCAGATGCGTGTGCCACATTATGTATTTGTTTTATTTTTACAATTAATCCACACGGTTGTGCTTCTACTTTCTATAGGTAGAGTGGGAGAGACACCATCATCATAAACAAGAATGCCAACAAGGAGTTTTCCATGTTATATATTGTTATAATGAATATTAGTCAATCATGCATACTATTTCTTTTCTTCAAGTATTTATGAAGCTGGAGGTAAACTAGAATAAGTAAATGAATATTTTGCCAACATAAAATGCCTGCCAATTCAAGGCCAATAAACTATCAAACAAATCAACTTGTATTTAATTTAATTAGGATCATTTTTCAAAGCTTTTAGTCAATGCCTAATATCTTATCAACAGGACTAATCGTTGTAAAAAAGACTATTTAGCAATTCAAGTACACTATGAATACCAGCTTTTGTTGGATTTGCAGTCAGGTAATAGATATAAACATTAAGTGAATTAATAAGTAGAAATCTAATTTTACAAGGTGCCAATGGGTGGGAAGAAACATATACAGACAAAGGAAGGTAGGGAGGAAGGGAGGAGTGTTATGTAGAGTCTGGAGATCGAAGAGAAGAGCTATCACTTAAATTACAGGAAGGATGTGGGAAATACAGAGAACACATGGCATGAGGCCTTGACATCAAGCATAAACAAGAACAATGTGTACATATATCTTAGTTAAAAATCTTCACGCGGTGTGCTGCTGGCCTGGTACAACAGATGTCAGCTAAATAAAGACATTTTAAAAGGAATCCAAACCATCAGCACAAACTTGCTCACTGGTAAACTTGGTCACTGCTAAACATTATCTATATGTTTTATAGGCATGTGTAGTAAAATCACAAAACCGAAATAGGCATATTGTTTTAGAAAGATTGCTTCATTTACAGGAAATGGTGTCATCAAATACACCCAGAAGCAACATTTTCAGTCAGAAAGGTGTGAGCAAAACTCCAAGCTCTGCTGTGCCTCTTGTAATTCTGCACAAATACCTTGATGTTGCTTCACTTTAAACCACTGGAAAAATAAGGATACTGATCCCCACATCTACCATCCAGCTAACTCTTTATTAATTCTTCATTTCATTTATTTATTCCATCATTCAATGCATGCTGAGAAATTGTTTACAGTCACCAAGCATTATCTTGCTATGGATATACAGAGATGCTAACAAATACAGTGTGCAAAGACCACCAGGATCTATTTAAGAAAGAAATTTATAGTGCTTCAAGTGGTCCTGAGTGCTCTAAAGAAAAATAAAACAGGTTAAGAAAGCATTTGGGACAGACACTATACCACCACAATAATTTTAGAAAGTCCATATAAAATGAGAAAAAAATTAAAAGTATTGAAAGATACAACCTCCTAGCATCATGTAGAGAATAGTTTTCCAAGTTCAAGGATGCTAAACAAAGGCCCTATTTAGGAAAGAGACAAGTGTGGGTATGGTGAAGAAGGGCGAAGTTCAGGAAGGTAAACTGGGGGTGATTAAAGGATGGAATTTCTCATGAGAATTTTGATGGTTATGTTGAGTAAGATGCGAAACCAGCACGGGCTGTTTTAACAAGACCACGCCGGGTGATGGCTGGGTAGAGAATAGTTCAGGAGCCGCAGAAGGCATACAAGAGGTATCACTGTACTTCAGACAGAAAGGATTTCAACAAGCTGGGAGTCATGGTCGCAGATAGCGGGGTCAGGAAATAGAAACAGCTGGAAGGTAGAATGACAGGGTTTGCAGATAGATTTGAAGATGTGTATGAGAGCATGAAAGGAGTCTAGAAGGACTCCTGGGTTTTGCCACACCACAGGCTGAAGTACCAGATTCCCAAGCACATCCTGAAACTGGAATCTGTCACTATTACCTTACAAGGGGAGATGGACTTTTCACATGGGCCTAAATTAATCTTGAGATCAATAAATAATTAATAATGATTATGAATACTGAGCAGTTAATTTAAATACTAATAAATGAATCAGGATATGGGCAGATTATCCTTGACTATCAAAATGAGCCTAATAGCAGAAAGGTGCTCTGAAGATGGGCAGGTGGTGAGGAGGAGACACTGGAGGAGTCAAGGAATGAAGGACCCTAGACAAGAAGGGCCGGGGTAAACGATTATACCCAGGACCTACAGCATAGCCTAGCAACAGCTTGATTTTTAGCCTCATTTCAGACTTCTGATCTCCAGAAGGTCAAGGAATACATTTTTACTCTATTAATGCAACATAACTTGTCATGACTTAATGCAGAAGCAATCAGAAACTAATTAATGAAACAGGATAAGAAGGCAGGTTTAATTAAAGGGATGATAAAGAAACTCCTCAGTCTAGAATCTGGTTGGGAATCAGAAACTACAACACAACTGATAAGGTCAAAATTGCCTACATAGGCAATGGTCACTTTCTTGAAGATAGCTCCAACTACAACGCTCAAAAAGCAACAAATAAATTGTGCTTAATTAGAGGCAGAGTGTTTATGATCTTTGAGTTTAACCATGTCCACACTCCTTTCTCTTCCCTAAATAATAAACCTCATGATTCTATTGCACAAATGAAATTCTTGAAGAATAGAAAAATTAACTGAGAGGTTGGAGAGATGGTTCTGTGGTTAAAGTTGCGGGCTTGAAATGCCTGATTGTCTGGGTTCGATTCCCCAGTACTCACATAAGGCCAGATGCACAAAGTGACACATGCATCTGGAATTCATTTGCAGTGGCAAGAGGCCATGACACGTCAATTCTCATTCTCTCTCTCCTTGTAAATTAATATTTTTTAAAATGGAAGAAAAATCAGCTCAGATGTTTTCACTTAACTCTAAAACTTTGTTCAATCTTTGAACTTGGTTGTATATTAATTATATTAATTTAAAGTACATCCACATAATTCTATGTATAGCTATTATTAAAACTGGTATTACTCTCCTCTTGAGAAGTCTGTATCCATATCTTGTTGTATAATGTATTTTTTCTTATTTTAAAAATATGAATTAATTAGTTAATGAATTGAGGCAAGGTCTCACTCTAGCCCAGGCTGATGTGTAATGCATTAGGTAGCCAACACTGGCCTTGAACTCATGACACTTCATTTCAGCCTCCAGAGGACAGGAATTAAAGGTTTTTGTCATCATACCCAGTCTAAATTTGTTTTTCAAATATGTTCCTTTTTTATTTGTGAGAAAGAAGGAAATGAGGAGAAAAGAAGAAGTAGAGAGCAGAACAGAATAGAAAAGTAAGTATGGGCACACCAGGGACTCTTGGTCTGTAAATAAACTCCAGATGCATGCATCACTTCTGGCTTTAAATGGGTACTGAGGAGATGAATGTGTTGGCAGGCTTTGCAAGCACTTTGAACTGTTGAGCTACCTCTCCAACTCTGGCCTAAAGTTTTTGTGTATGTGTGTACATATGTGTGCATATGTGGAGGTCTGAGGGTCTATGTTCCATCTTCATTTGAGACAAGTTCTCTTGCCACAGAAAATGAACTGTCAGACTACAAAGAATGTCAGACTAACTGGCCTGCAAGCTTCTCATGTCCTACTGTTGTAGGTACATTGTGATGGCAGATGCATCTGGCTTTATGTGGGTGCTTGGAAATAAACCCAGGACAGCAGGCTTTGCAAGTAAGTGACTTTACCCTCTTTTTCCTTAAAGACCTCCTCTCTACCTCACTGACCCCATGAGTGAGTCTAAATCTAAAGCATGTATATCATTTGTCTCTACTTAATAACCTTTCAAAGTTGGCTTCACTCTGACCCATACAGAAATTCTCTTTTGTGAGATAGTCAAGGATTTGATTTGGCCTGAATAGAAGCCCCGAAAAGAAGGACTCTTTAGGTTATAATGGCATTGCAGGGCTATGTCTCCCCATAACTGACAATAAATGCTTTCAGCAACTGAAATGACAGAGGTAGGGAAGACCACGTGAAGAAACAAGTTGAGACCTTTGCATAAAAGTCAAGATTTCAACATTTTATATTTTAGATTACTTTGAGATACCAAATTAGAGATGTCCAGTTGGTTGGTGGGTTCATATATATCACATATATATATACATATATATATATAAAATAAAAGACAGTGCTTTCTACTGGCAAAATGTATGAGGATGTAATCAGTACATATAGTTGGTATTTAACAAGTGAATTGTAGGACATTTGAATAGACTACAAGAGTTGTTGGAGAAAGTAAGTTTGAATATTGAAACCCAGAGGTTCTTCTAAGTTTGCATAGAAACCCCAGGATACTTTAGAAAAGCAGCAGGCACTAAGAGATAAAAAGAAAATGAAATGTTTAGTGTTTCAAAGACCATGTGGAGGAAGTGTTTCAAAGCAAAGTGAGTAATTAAGTGTCAAATGCTGCTGATGGGCCAGAGAGATCAACATAGGGTTCACTGATAACTTTGTTGAGAGCTAAAACCCTTTACCTTTAATAAGAGCTTTTTTTGTTGGAGAAGGTAAGGAAAGCCAAGTGGGTTCAGAAGAAAATAGGTGGAGAAAATAGACTGGTAAGAACATAAATCCCTTCAGTGTCTTCAAAGGTGTGGAGTTCTGTGTATAGGCCTAGTTAAGACTCAGTGAAATCCCTATAATGTGAGGACTAATGATTAATTCAAGTACAGTACCCACATACTTTCACAAAATAGTTGCTCTATGAATTTCAGTTTTAGTATTAACCTAAAAATCCTTCTCACAATCAAAGGAATTGTTTCAATGTGGTGTCTGTATTACAGAATTAGAAACTGACTTCTATCTAAACAAAATGAATTTTCTGGATGTATTATTTTACCTCACTTTGCAAAATGTGTTACAGTAAGATAATGAAAATTTTCAAGATAGAGAGATAGAGAGATTTGGAGAAGCTTTTCTGTCAGTTACTAATATTCTGATTTAAAAACTCAGGATTGGAGGCGTGACTCAGTGATACAGTAAGTGCCTAGCAGATGAAGGAGCCTAAACCTAATCCCTAGTATAACCAAAAAAAATGAAAAATAAGATTTTAAAAATTCAATTTTGACTTCAGTTGTCCACGAATAAAGTAGAGCTAATGATGCCATCTGTGCACAAGGTTACGAAGAGAATTAAGATAAGGTCTAGAATGTGAAAATCTTTCAAACTGCATGACATTTTATAAAGGGTATCCTAAAACTGGGACAAATCTCTCAGTTGGAGAACTAATCTTACAGGAAAGGAGTCTGGAGTTTGACTCTCATTAGCAACTGAAAGCTAGCAGAAAAATGAATGCAATGACTCAAATATCGAAGATATCATGAAAGAATTATTTGATACAGTAGAGAAAATGGTATCTCTGTACAAACACCAAAAGGGAAAAGGTACCAAAGAAAGGCAATGAATACCAGACCTAGTTCTTTAGTCTGAAGGTTCGAGAATCTCAGCGATGATAGCATGGGGAGGGAGAGGCCATAAACCTGACAAAAGCCTCATCCTGTAATATCAGGTGTTAAAGATTATAAAGAAACTTCTATCGATCATAGAGATAGTTTAATTCTCATTAGAATATATGGTTTATTTTACTTCCCCAATTCATATGCTTTTAGTAAGTTCATTTCCTATAGAGCTTTCATCCATGTAAAAACAAACCTACAAACACTTAAAGTAACGTTCATTTGACTATGTATAGATGTTTTTATTGAAAGAAATAAAAATAAATGAATCAGATAAAATTTAAGTATATTTATAATCACAGGAAAAGTGCCAGGAGTCAGGAAATGGAGCCAATAGAAATAGAGATTAGGTTAAAAGGGTATTGAAGAAGTGGACAGATACAGGTGAGAGTTTTCCATTAGCTAATGTAGAACTGAATGCAGTAAGTAGCTAGTCATTTCTGGAGTTTTTATTGTTAATCTATATGTTAATTTAACATATCGAGAAACTTCTTGGCACACAGTCATATTCATACCAATAAAGGATATCACAACTGTATATTTCCTGCTCTTTGACATATTGTCAAATCAGACTCTAAGTTCAGCATCACCCATGTTCTGAAAGTTCTGCATCTTTTTTCTTCACAATGATGACTTCTCAGGAGTCACTAACATTATGTGAAAAAGGGGTGAACTTTGAAATAATTTTGAAATGAGATGAACTGTTAAGAATATTTTATTAGAAAGTGTAATGATCCTCATTGTACAGAAGGAAAAAGAAGTAGGCACATTGGATTTTTTTCTTCCAAATCATCAACAATATATGCCAGGAAGGCAAAGATGGTTCTAAAGCCCTGAGTTAGACTATGCTAAGGGCATTAAACATGGCGTTTGTATGGATAATAGATGGTAAGATCTATATCATGGGGTTAGCAGAGCTAGTAAGTACACATTTCTTTAATAAGCCTCTGACATTATCTGTGGTAGTTTGGATGTTACTTTAGCCTCATGTGTTTGTGATTAAGCCCCATACTCAATTCCCAAGTGGTGGCAATTTGGAAAGTAGAGCCTTGCTGGGGGAAGTGTGTTGCTGGAGGTGGGCATTGGGATGTTAGAGTTCAGCTCCTCTTGCTAGATCAACTCCCTAAGACCGCTTCCCTCCCCCACTATCTTGTTCATGCTAAACTTTCCCTGTCTTGATACAGTTTCTCCTTGAAGCTGTAAGCTGAAATAAACCATTTTCTCCCATGCTGCTTTTGGTGGGGTGATTTGTCCCAGCAATGAGAAGGTAACTGCCACATCATCATTACGAAGATGCATTATTTTAATAAAACAGATTTCTACTATACTCAAAAATACCAGATTTCTAGTTAGGGTTTCAATAATATCAGAAGAAACTTCAGTGGCTAAAAATCACAATATTTTAGAGATTTTCATTTTGTTGTTTCCCTCCTTAATAATACTGAAATCCTCATGTGTGTCCACCTATAGTAAGTAATAGGTCTTTAAAGCTATATTTGAATTATTCAAATATATTCTATGATATTAAGAATATTTATGGGCTGTATTTGATCTATGTATTTCATTAATGCTCTTGCTTTTTTACTTGAATGCCAAAATAAATTCTTCTTTAGAAGAGTTTTAACTGTCCTGATGTCTTCGATTAAGTATTTTCTCTGAAAGCTGTGCTAACACAATTATATCAAATCTACTACAAGAATTTGTTTTAGGGTTATAACAATATATTAGTGAACTCAAATATGTTTGCAAATATATTATAAATAGAGTTTTTATTTCTAACAATTGGTCCTAGGAAGGAAGATGACAAATTCCTTTTATGAAAATAAAGTATGAAACTGGACAGCAATTGTAGACATACATTTCAGAATAATGGAAAATTATTAAAGGCAGATAGCAACTTGAGAAGAGTTTGCTCAGTTTAATAAAAAAAAAAACAGCTATTGTGTTCTTGCTTGGTGGCACTCCCTTTTTCTAATTGTGGTTGGAGAAATCTCCTGATAGATTGTAGAGTAAATCAGGAAGGCTGGAAGAGCAGCTACAGATTTAGAGGAAAAATTTGGATGCCAGGAAGTCAAAGAAATGAGATAATAAATTGTCAAATACCCTTGGCTAGCAGCTAAACTAAGGGTGTTCAATGGATCCCCGAGAGCTCAATGAAAATTGAAAGCTCAAGGAGAAAATGCTCAAGCAACCCCTTTGTACATAACCCTCATCTCACACACACCTAGGGTCGGATGCAGGAAAAGTTTATTGGCTTGAAGTGTCATCATATTTTCTGTGGAAATCATTGATTTATATTTAAACTATATGAACACAGGAGAGATTGTGAGGTAGTCAAACTAATAAGTGAATTAATATATGAATCAATATAGAACAGATAACAATGTTGTTACACATGAGAGTGGGGAAGTATAGATTACTAGAACAATGCTAAAATTCCTTTAAAAAAAGGTCTCCTGAATGATTACACTGTATTACCTATCATGCAGAACTATTTTGCTATTCATTAATTAATTTAAAAGGAAAGTGAATAAAAACGAGGAGAAATAAAAAGCCATCCATTAGAAATTAACATCAAATGGATCTACATGTCAGATTTCATGATGATAAAATACTATTATGAATATATTCAAAGAATCTAAGTAATCTTTGCTCAAAAAACAAAAAAAAGTATTAAACCAATAAGGAACTTCAGTGGAGAAAAAAATGCTTAAAATATATCATTTCAATTCCAGACTTGAACTGAAAAGTGTAATAGCTGAATTAAATTCACAGCTCCTTACGAGTGAATGATTTGAGGTGCATGTGATAGTAGAAGAAGAATTTGTGGGTTAAGGGATAAAACAAAAGAAAATATTAAAATACAAGAAAAATGGAGAGGAAAGACAAACATTGAAAATAAAATGATATTCGGAGTTTATGTGATATAGTAAATGTCTCAACATCAAAAGCTATGTAGTTCCATGAGAAGAGAAATGCAAAAGGCCAGTAAACTATTTAAAGTTTAACAGCGGCCTCTAAGTTCCCAAAATGTGATATAACTTAACAGATACAACAATATCAATGAATCAGCAAGTAACATAAACACCAAGAGAATGATATCTCCATACTGCAGAGTAAATTATATGCCCCAAACACAAAAGTCTTGAAATATTCATCTTATACAACAAAATGACACAAATAATAGCCAATTACTCACGAGAAACAAATGAAGTAGCGAGCCATGGGAGTTACATGTGCAAAGAAAAATATCAGTTGTCGATTCATATTCACTATCCTTTGTGAATGTATTTAAGTAAAATTTTCTCAATTAAAATTGAGTCAACTCACTGCTAACATAGTTCACCCCAAGAAATACAAAAGGAATTCCTTAGGGTTAAAAGAAAAAGCTATCCAATTTTAATTCAAATTGACAGAAAGAATGAAGAACACTGGAAATGCTAACATAAGTAAATATACCTTAAATAAGATCCTAGAATGAGTTCATTCTATATATACATACATAAATATATATATCAATGGAGCATAAAGGTTGCAGGATATGGCAAAACATTTCTATATTTTACCAATGCCAGTCTATATGAAATACTGCATATCATATAACTCATAGATAAGACACTATAAAAATAATGCAGCAAAATTGATTTTTGGTGACAGTTACATGTTTGTTAGTTTTACACATAGATTTTATTGTATGTAAATTACTTCAAGGAAGCTAATTTTTTAAAAAAGAAAATAAAAATAACAAGCTTTTCCAGACTTCTCCTGCAAACCAGAAGGTCTTATTTGAATAAAAACAATCATAGCAACAGCGTAGAATTGACTTTCTGTGAAGATTGAGGAATAGATAAACAAATTCAGAAGAGAAAAAAAAGACAATGTTTTCTCTCCATCCTAAACTGCATACCAATACACAGCACACTGAATGAGGAACACTTTTTTAAAAAAAATAACATTTAAATTTGAATCCAACCTAGTCAAATAAACTATAGCCTCCATTTGAATCACACAGCAAAATGTCATGAACTTTCCTTATTGGACGCACACTCCGGGTCAGGGATTATAGGAACATATTGTCTAAGTCATCACAGATGATGCAATATGGATGCATGGACCTCTGCAACGGCACTGAAGATGTTAATCAGAAACTAAAGCTTTCACATAGAAATCTGAATCTAGAAACAAGACAAACTAAATAATTGAGTAACTACAGTGCTTTTTAAATCAGCATTTCCCCAATGTAGCACCCATGACTTTATTACAACAACAACAACAAATTACCAAATGGTAAAAATGTCAGCTTTTTCCAAGAGGGCATCTTTCCTCAGTTCAGTGGGTATTCATAGCACAGTTGTTTTTTTTTTTTCCTCAGGGATATTCTATTGTTTTTCTACTTTTCATCAGGGTTGGGTTGCCATGGCAATAAAGTAGGCTATCTTGTTGGATTTCACCTTTGCTGTCTGGCTTCATATGGTCCCTCCGCTCAGAGCAAGCATGGTGGATGCTGAACACATACAGATGTCTGATTTCATATTTCCTCCTCGAGTGTGCCTGGCAGCTGGTCTCAGGAGACGGCTGAGGCGGCACTTCACAAACTGGCATTCATCCCTCTCTCTAATGGCCGCCATCCTGTCTCACTTGTTTCCTGATCTCTCTCTTAAGAAAGACAAAGCTCCCCATGAAAGGTCTCTTTTTCCCTCTGAAAAGAGAAGTCTTTTAACAATTCAATTAGCTTGGTTATAATTCTAAACACATCCTTGTTTAAACTTATCAGTCCTTAAGGTATAAAACAAACAAAAATAATGAAAGGGTATAGACTTTCTTCACAAATACAGATTTTAAAATACTAACTTAGAACATAGATATTCAGTCTTACAGTTTGATTACCTATTTTTCTGACTAAATGTAAAGTATGAGCCCTGACAAAGGATATTTTAGTCTTTGAACAAGGAAACATTAGATTAAAAATATTTATCAAAAGTATAAATGCACAGAATACAAAGTGAAGGATATACAGACACAAAACTATTCACTCTTATACATGTATCGTATATGTATAATATATTGCTAAGGTAAAATCACAAAGAAATATTTAATCAGGGTTAAATTTTGTACTCATTAGACAAAGGGAGTCATCTTTCACCATCACTATACTTCCTCTCAATAAAAATAAACATCTCATTGCCATGGTCTTAACTATTTTTTAGTTCCACAACAATTTAAGAGCTTGGGATTGACAATGTCATTTGTTCATCAAGTTCTTGTTGTTGCTGCTATCATCTGGAATTTCTTTTATAGAAATCAGCTTAGTCTTATAGTTAAATGTGATTATTCAAGTATCTTTAATAATATAGAATACTATGCATTAAAAAATTAAAAAATGGAGAGATAGCTCAGTGTTTAAGTTGCTTGCCTGCAAAGCCTAAGGACCCAAGTTTGATTCTTCGGTACCTACATAAAGCCAGATCACAATGGTGCATGCATCTGGAATTTGTTTGCAGCTGCTGGAGGCACTGGTATGCCCAATTCTCATTCTCTCTCTCTTTCTCTCCCTCTCTCTCTCCTTTCTATCTCTGCTTGCAAATAAATAAATAAAATGAAAAATTACAGGGGAAAAACTAGGTGATGTTTTAAAGATTTATACTATATTTTAATTATAGTAGTCAGCATTGTCTAGAAAAGTTTAATCTCATCATTACCAAGAGGCTCACACTTGTCATGTTTTCTGGCTTTTAAAACTGATCAATAACAACACACTTGGGTAAGGAAGACCGAGATGAGTACTAAGATATCCAGGATCCCTTGCCACAAGGACTAATACAGACAGCCCACGAAGGAGGATATACAACTGATGAGGGATGGGGAGGGGGGGAAGTGGGGAGTTCGGGATAACAACGCATGGTTTGCCCACTAAATAATGTAACTCATTATGGATAATAAATAAGAAAAAAAACTGTAAAAAAAACTGATCAATAGTTTTAGTTAGAAATGCATCTTTCTATATCTGTTCTGTTCATATTTTGTAGAAAGTCAAGATTATGAATTATGAATTATGGCAGTGGTAAGTTCTTATGTTATTTTTTCTGCCTACTCTGATTTACCTAGCTTCTTTTATCTAGTTCCTGTGCAAAATCACTTTTGTCTCTTCCGAAGCATCTTTCTATTGTGGTACTTATACAGGTGACCTACCCAGGTGTAGTCTCATGACCAATTGGCCAAAGATATCATCTCCTCTTCCCAGTGATTGTATCAGGAATAATTGTATTTTATTGTGCTTTTCAATACATGGGATCCCAAGCAAAGAAATATATTGCTTCATTGAGAACATATATATGAAGTAGTAGTAGTTAATATATATATATATATATATATATGTATATATATATATTTAAAATCAGCATCACACACAACTTATTCAATTAAATGTCCTAATTAATATCTATCATTGAATATTTTTTGGTTTACTTTTTGAGACAAGTTCTCATTATGTAGCCAGGCAGTCAGGAAGGAACTGACTATGTAACCCAGACTAGCTTCAATTCCATGGGAATCCTGCTACCTCATCAGCCAAAGTGCTAGGTTTACAAACATGAGCCACCATGTCCAGGAAGTCATTTTTCCTTAAGGTCAGCTCATGCCCCGTTTCTTCAGAAAGCCTTTCCTGCCCAGAGTAACTAAGATAGCACGCTCTTACATAACATGTGGCTACTCTTTAGTGAACTCTTTCCTAACAAGCCTAATAGCCTAGGTTGAAATATTCCAATTATCATAAGTTCTTTTCCAAAACCGTATATATAATCTATTCTAGCCTTAACTAGAACAGTCCAAAATGTAGTTCCATGAACAGCTTTCAGTGGTGTTGAAGTAGTGAATGAATGAATGAATGAATGTGAATGAAGTCAGTTTCAAGAGTTTCTGTCATAGAAACTGAGAACACTCAACTAATGTATATTTTAATTTACAACTGGTAGGAATAATGTAAAAGACTAGCTGTTAATAATAATTTTATTTTCTTAAATTTTAAATACCTTTTTTTTCATGTCATCATAGCTTCTGTTTTGGTTTAGTACTTTACGTGTGCTTTCAAAATAGTCTGCCCATAGGATTTCTTGATCTTTGATCTAACCCTTTGTTTCAGCTTTCACACTGTCACCACAGTGATATTTATGAGAAGAGATTCATGAGGTTTGCTCTGCAGGCCCTGAGTTTCAAGAGAGAGTCTCCAGTCCCCAGGAGCTTCAGTCAAAACCACATCTTGCATGGCTTCCATATATCCAGGGCAAGAATTAAAACGTTCAAACTGTGAAAACTCTGAGTCAAACTTTTCCTCATGCAAACTTCACAAGCCCATTGGATAAGAGACCACGGAACATTAGACTCTTGGCAAGACTCCCTTCTTGTCTGCCAGCACTCACAATCCCTCCAGCCACCTGACTTGAAATGACTGCTTCATGTCGTCCTTTCTCCAGTAAGCCATCACAGTACATCTAGAATGCATTGTTGCATTGTTTATTGAGTCTCTGTATTTCAGTGAATATATAATTTGTTCATTCATACACTAAAGAGTCAGTACTGGCCACATAGTTCACCCTCTGTTCTTTCTCCTATCTGTAATGCTGATTATCAATACATGACTTCATAGCTTAGCCTACATGTATATGGACACATGCACACACATACACACACCTTTCTGGATATACAAGTGAACTGAATGAATCCTCTTCCCTCTGCGAGAATGTAAAAGACTATAAAGTACTTTTTCTTTCAGAGTTTTCAGTATATGGAAATGGAAAAGTATTGCAGAGAATATAGATAGAGTTAGACATGCTGGATCATTGCTATAATTCCAACACTTGGGAGGGTGAGGCAGAAAAATCATCCTGAGTTTGAGGCCAGTTGGGCTACATGGTAAGTTTTAGGCAGGCTTTGGCTCAATGTAAGACAGTGTCTCAAAACAAACAAACAGAAGAGAACACTGTGAATACCAGCATATGTAATTCTAGTAATAGAATAGGGAACTCAATCTCCTGAGTAATCTCTATTGCAGAATCTCACTGTCCCATTTTTCTTGCCTATCTGATTTATCATTTTTGCTTTATGATACAATAGAGCAGCTAACTCCACTTCCATATTGCTCTAATATTTACTTGATACTGATTTCAAAAACTACTCAAGTCCCCTTAGTAAATAAGGGCTTAGACATTAAAACTGTCTGGACCAAATTAATTTCAGAAAAATTAGATTAAACACATTAGATGGGTATACAGTACTGTAATATCAGTCTCTATAACTATTTGTCTTCCACAACTAGAGCTTTATACCTACTGAATAATTTCATTTTCTCCTTCCCCTAGCTCCTGACAACAATTACTAGATTTCTTTTCCAAGAGTTTGACTATGCTCAACATGTTTGACTAGGTTTTCAAGCTGCCTCAGGATGATTTTGGGAAGTGCGTACTCTACAATCAGGAAGGCATTGCTGTGGAGTGTCGGACTTCCAGGGTATCTGTGAATGGCTGGATGACATCGAGGTTGGAACTTAGCTACCCTCCTCATCAAGAAATAGCAAAGAAGACATTCAGTTCAATGTCTTGGTCAATTTTTGTCTACCTAAGGTAGAATAGACAGAAAAAAAAACTGAAGGGGCAGGATGTGGCTTTGTCTGAGCAGAAGTTCTTAAAGGCAGAGCAAACTTCTCAGCATGGAAGCAGCTTGGGTCACACCTCCGCTGACACGCCCACAGAGAGGTGTGGATGAATCCTAGAGGAAGAAAGAGTCCTACACCCAGAGACAATGCTTTACAATTCTATATCCCTTATTAGCTACAAGAAGAAGTGTTTCTTAGATACCTAACCATGTGGTTATAATCATAAAATAATTACTAAGTGAATGGTAGAGAGTGGTCATAAAGAGAAGGCAGCCAAATCTGGAGAGATGGCTCAGTGGTTATGGCACTTGCCTGCAAAGCCTAACAACCTGGGTTCAATCCCCCAGTGCCCATGTAAAGCCAGATGCACAAGGTGGTGCATGCATCTGGAGCTTGTTTGCAGTGGCTCTCTCTCTCTCTCTCTCTCTCTCTCTCTCTCTCTCTCTCTCTCTCTCTCTCTGCATCAAAATAAATAGTATTTGGGGCTTGACCCCCTCTCGCCTCCCTCATGGTGGGAGCTAAAAATAAATAAATAAAAATAAAAAGAGAAGAAGGTGAAAGAGAAAACTCCAAATATTTTCGGAAATGACCTTAAGTAACTTGAATCACAACAAAGAGCCTCGACAGGTATAGAACATGGCTGTATGGACTCCTTATCATGGTTTTCCACATTGGACAGCCTTTTTCAACATGGACTTAAACTTGAATATTAAAATCTTTTTATGTTCCTTTACTTCACTTGTGAGTATATATTTACCCACATAAGAGGTTTTATTCATATAGCTAAAGGTAGGCCGTATCCCCTCTGACCTCTTTGTATAACCTTCAAAGGCCTATTGCAAAATGCCTTCAAAAGCAAACAAATGATGGCATCAGAGTTTCTTAGGGATAAAAATACAGTCAGCAAAACAACAGAGACGAGGTTAGACTAAGTGTTTACACAAAGCAGAATTAATACTTGGCATGAGAAAACCTTTTCCCGGGCGCAAATGACAGACAAAAAGACAATTACACCAAAGCCAGTTTATTGGGGTTACTTACAGAGCAGGGACAGGGGTTGATTACAGGGTCAGTAGATGACTGAAACAAAGGCAGCTGAGTCACTGGAAAGCCCCCCTCGGCACAGGCCACAACTCATGGAAGCTGCATGGCAGGAACACATTTCAGTTGGAGAGTCTCCCTTCACACTGCAGGCAGCTCCATGGAGGTCTGTCTGGCAGCTCAGTGGGAGAGTCTGCAGCGCAATGCACCACTTGCAGGCAGCTCCATAGGAGAGTCCCTCAGTCCCAAGCAGTAGTTTCTCCTTATACAGCCTTAGGGCAGGTCTTGCAACCCTTTGGCAGACTTCTCAATTTCCTGAGTCTCTGGAATTTCCTTCCTGCACTATCCTCCCCAGGAAGGGATGTTTGTTTCTAGCTAACTGATTTCCTGAATCCCCTGAGCCTCCTTTCTTTCATTATTTCTTCTATTCAGAAGAAATCAGCTACACAATACTGTAAGATGTTTAAGGGGATATTGCATCTAGGTGATAATTTGAATGATAACAGGCTTGGAAAGTCACTGGGCTGATAATCTGCCAAGCCATTCTCAGAGGACACAGAGCTAATCAGGAGGGGAGGATGGAGCACAGTAGACATGAAGAAGGGATGCAGGAGTTCCAACATCTCTTTAAAATGAGGTTCCAAAGAGTGCATGATATAGAGTAAATACTAAAAAAAAAAAAAATTAAAGTGTGTAATAGAAGTGGCACTTTCAGTGACAAAGAAATTAGTTTTCAGTGGCAAAACCTATGCATACATATATATTCATATGCACATAAATATATCATGTCCAAAACCCAAGTATGACTATATTTGAAAGCTTTTTTTAAGTGATTAAGTTAAATTGTGAATGTCAGTGTAGGTATCTGACAATCTGACTGATGGGACTTCAGAGCTGCTCAGTCCTAGGGAAAAGGCCCCTGAGGACACTGAAAAGGAAACTATTTACAAGGCCTCAGAAGAAACCACCACCATCTTGAGGCTGGACTTTTAGCCCCCAAACTGGTACCATTATTTTTGTGTGTGCATGTGTGTGGTTTGTGCCACCCAGAGTGTGCTAGTTTCCTTTTGTAAGGACTGAGCTGGGGGTTAGAATTTAGATAATGCCCAGCTCAACAATTCCAATGCACCTCAAAAATGAAGGTGTACCCGGATTCTTGTCTAAAAAGTAAAAGAATTAAAATCATAGACAAACAGATATTTAAGGTATAGTGGGAGACTATATTTAAGGGAACCTGGGGAGTTAGAGTTCTCCAGCTACCAGTGTGGGGAGAACACGTGGGAGAAGTTTTAGCAAAATCTGTGCTGGTCAGTCAAGCAAGCAGAAGAAGGAAAGATATCAGAGGGCTCCCATCAAGAGAAGGAAAGGTTCATGTGGGAAAGAACTCCAAGCTCCCCTCCCACCACAACCAATATGAACGTAAGGAGCAAAGTAAACAAATTCATAATAAGCCTCGATGGAAAATAAGTAAGAATTTAAATATGCTCTTGATTATCAAAATAAAATTATCGTTAAATTTTAAACAGACATTGAACAGATGCTTAACTGCTAAGTGTTTTCTTGATCACTGGGTTTTGATTATGACAAGAAAAGCATTGTGCTGGCCAATTTTGGTTAGATATTGAAAACAAAGCAGAAATTGTGACCTCTTATATAGTTCACAAATAGATCTAGGGATGAGAATTAACCAGAATTATAATGATTGCATGGCAAATTTTCTGAAAGAAAAGAGAAAAAATTTTAGAGTTTAAGAAAAAACAAGTTTAATACCAGTAGGCAAGAACATCGATAGCTTAGATTTTTATAACATCAAATAAAAAGTTATGTTAGATCATATTCATACATTAAGCATAGCAGATAGTCACCAAAAAGGTCTTATTAAGAAAGAGTAATAGTCATTTTTCAATCTGTAGATGTGACAAGATATAATCCTGTGAATATATGCACTGAAAAAACTGATGTATCATTTATTTTTAAATTAGACCAAAACTGTTGATTCACCATAATGAATGTCCAGACACATAATAATAGCATTGTAAATTTATACTTATTGTAATAGTGTCCATAAAATTTTGCTCACCAGAATGTTGAGATAACAAAAATATTCCTCTCTTTTTATTTTTTTCTATTTCACTTCAGTTTCAGATCTGTAGCATCTTAATTAACACCTGACACACTTAACATGCTAACTTATTATGCATTAAGTAACATATTTATTGAGTGTATGCATTAGTACTATGAATAAGGTGTTATTATGGTTCATGCAAATACCACAATTCTCACCTCAAAGGGAATAAAAGATGGTTGAGTCTACAGTCAAATATGAATAGCCATGGCCTTGAAACACAGTTTTAGGTTACCCTGATTCTATGCTCCAACTATAATAATTTTATTAAGGTATTATACTTACAGAACAAATGAAAGTCATAGGCACTTTTCAAATACATGATGTGAAGTCTCTGGTAGGTGGGTTACAGCAAAGGGGGGACTCTCCACCATAGGCTTCAGATGCTATCTGATGACATGCTTAGCCCTTGGGTTAGTGGACATTGGTGGTCAGTAGTACATTCATATATGAAGAAAAGAATGATCATGCCTAATCAACTTATAGTCACCAGGATGTTAGGTCAGACACAGAGGTGGGCAACAAGTAGCTTATTAAGAGGCTAAAAATAACCCAAGGTAATTTGACTTTGCTGTGTAATGTATGCTTGTGAATACAATCACAAACACACACACACACACACACACACACACACACACACACACACATATAGTCACAGTGAGGTCATAAATGTAACTGTCCAGAAAAGTCTAGAAGATAGTGTCTAAAATTACTATTTTCCATTCTCTGGCTCATATATTTTCTGCCTTCTTCCTCAGTGAAGTTCCTTAAGCCCTGACAGAGACAACACTTGTAGTGCTGATTTCTCATGAGCCTCTTGTTTTCATCACTTTGACAAGTTTTGGGACTCATCCATGGCCATCTTCATAAAGGAACTTCTCTGGCAAGTGGTAAGAGCAGTGATAATATTATTTCTGCCCCCTCCTCTGCAGTGTTTCTTGGGCCCTGGCAGGTGCGATAGAGATGTTTCGTCTAGTACTGAGCACTCAAGTGTCACTTCTTATCACCTTGATGGGTCTTAGGTCTCCCCAGATGTCACTGCCACCTGCCAAAGAAGCTCCTCTAACCAAAAGTGAGAATAGCATTATCCAGTGCACATAAACACATACATTTAGAAAGCAATTGGATGGGCACAACCATTGAGTACACTGGTAGCTTCTCCCTGTGGTCTATGACCTTCTAAGGATAAAGGATTTCTTTTGAGTTACTCTGTACAATCCTAAGACAATCTTATTGTATTTTATGTTTTTACGCTAGAGAACGTGTTGCTGTTAGACCCAATTTAGAGCTATTTCAATCTAGATTTGAAGGCATAGTAATTTTCCCAGTGTCTTACTTAAGTTAGTAATAAACTTGGAATTCAAATGCATCTGACTCAAAAGCTTTCATTCTAGTCATTGATTTTATGTGACCCATCTTAAAGAATTTAAAAGTATTTAAACTTATAAGAGGAAGAGCTCTGAATTTGACACTTTCAAAAATATTTCCCGTCAGGAGAAATGTCCCAGCAGTTAAAGGCACTTGCTTGCAAAGCCTACCATCCCAACTTTGATTTCCCAAGTAACCATATAAAGCCAGATGCACAAAGTGGCACATTCATCTGGAGTTCATTTGCACTGTCAAGAGGCCCTGACATGACCAGCCCCATCCTTTGCTGGCAAATAAATAAATAAAAATATTTTTTAAAATGTTTCTACTTGAGGTTTCTGGATCTTTACATTTCTTCATATAGCAATCCTGGGGCTGGGGAGAAAGATGAGTTTTAAAGTACTTGTCATACCAGCATAAGGCCCAGAGTTCAGATCTCCAGGCCTGATTGTAATCCCTGTTGGAGATGTAGAGACAGGGAATCCTGGAGCAAGCTGACTAGCTAGATTAGCTGAATGTGCTAACTCTGGGGTCAAGTGATAAACCTTGGCTCAGTAAAGAGGAGTGCAATCAAGGAAGACCCACACACACGTGAACCTACATACATACACACATATTCTCACACCACATACAAAAACAGAAAAATGGCACTAATCTGTATATTGACATTTTCAGATGGTTTATACCTAATTAGCTCTCTAATATAATCAATCTAATATAATTAATATATAAAGTATGTATTTATATATAAAGAGCCTAATATATATATATTAGCTTTTTAATGGTTTTCTCAAGATTAATTCTGAAGTTTAGCTATTTGACAAATGTTTTAAGATTGGAGATAAAGCTCGCTTGTAGAGAACTTGCCCCACATGTTAGAGATCTGCATATTCAATCCTCAGTCCTGCAAAGACAGATAAAAATAGATATAGATAAATGTATAAGTCTGCAAAGACGCATAATGCATATTAGCATGCTTTACAAAATTAAAGTCACTTTCTGTAAAAAAAAAATACTTGATTCTTCAATCATTAATTTACTCTCAGTTAAAGCTTTTGAGATAATAAAGGTGTCCTTTAAGTACTTCAATGGAAATTACATTTTTTAAAATAATAAGAAATAGGACATCCAAAGACACTGCTCAGATTCTGCACACTGTAGGATCACCTTTACGTTTCTTAAAATAAATGTAGTCCACTGTTATCAAATGGCAATATATATTACTTTCCTATTTTGACTTCATGTGATGAACAATTCGTTTATCCAAGATAGTTATTGCACCTCTTTTAAAATCCTATTTTATCATTCTTATCTAAAGTGACATGGATGTGTGGTGGTCACATGTACTAAATTACCAAAGGCGATCTGTGCTGGAAGTGGATCGGAGGCATATTAAACCAGTCCACGAGAAGATTTCTCTCTGCACTCTCTTCCTGCTCCATCAACTCTCGCAGTTGCTTTGCCTTTTTCTGCCCTTTCTCAAATCAATTCATTTCTATGCAAATGCTTGCACCTCTGTATGGAGAATATATGATTTAAAAAAAGACTTTTTCTATAGACAGGCTGCTTATTGAGTTTCTTCAAACAGAAAATCCATGACTACCATCAGTTATTCATTACTGTGGTGTTTTCCCACCTGAGGCAAGGACACTATTTTAATTTTGCTTTAGAGCTACTGCTTTGTTCTGGTCAGCGGTTCAGCTCTGTATGGGTGTTGCGGGGCAATATCCCTTCCGAGCCTTCAAAATAGTCTTTCCTCACAGAGTGCTATTCATCTTCCAAGTAGGATTTATCCAGTCCTCCTTTTCTTTCGGTAGAACAAGGCTCCTTGGCTGTTGCAACTCACTTCTATTCCATTAATCTGTGTTTTACAAATTAGCATTTAAGTGGACCACGTCTCTTTGATGTGCAGTCTCCCTATAACATATGATAAATTATTTGGACACAAACAATACTTCTCATTTGCTTTCTCCTCTCAATGCCTACTGAAATATGCTCAGCCTGAAGAGGTGCCCATTAAAGATGTAAAGAATTAGAATCAGTAGTTACTTAGAGGAATAAATTACGGGGATGGAGGGTACCTTGGTGAACAGAAAGTGCAAGTGAAATAATGAAGCCCTGTTAAGTTTGTGAAGTGAGGTGATCTCATCACTGTATGTCTTCAGAGTGAGAGCATCTACCTGCATTGTGTGTTCACTAGGTATATATGAAATCTTCAAAAGGCCATGAAATGCCCAGATTCAACATTGCTTCTGAGTTTGCCCAGAAGCCTATTTCCAGAAGAGATTAGCATTAGAATCTGTTACTCAACAAAGTAGATTGCCCTCCCCGGTGTGCCTGGACCTCACCATGTACTCAGGACCTGAAGAGGACAAAAACCCAAAGTAAAACAGGAGAAATCATCCTTCTCTCCCTGCCTCACTGCTTCAGCAAAGACATCTCATTTCTTTCTTTATGCCTTTGTTCTGAGATTTACATCATGCTTTAATAGTTCTCAGGTTCTTAATAATAAATATATTTCTACCACCAATTTTTCGGGGTCCAATGCTTATAGACAGCAGGCCATGAGTCTTTTCAGCCTCCATAATTGCATACACAAATCCCTCAAAATATTCAAGTATGTATTTTAATCCTGTTTGTTCTTATCTAATACAAACATTACATTTAAAGTGCTGAAGTTGTCAAATAAGAGACTCAGATTCATCACTAACGTATATCACTCTAATCATGTAGTTTCAAACCTAAGTAATATTAGCCTTATTTTTGTTTTTTTTTTTTTCTATGCCGTTGTTCTTGGTTTATTTCTCTTCTCAATTTCTACTATAATTAATTCTGCTTTCAAGTAGAATCAATTATTTGCCTTAAATACATGAAAGGATAAAATAACTAGATAAAATTGAGTCCATCAGATAAATTTTACATAGTTTTAAACCCACATACTTGCAAAAGACAACACATTTATTCTTCTGTTTATTTCCATAGTTATTAATTAACACATAAGTACATAATTTGGAGTGCATTACAGAATTAACTCAGAATGATAGAAACTTTGTAAAATATTTGAAAATTAATTCTTCTAATGTCCAAAATAGATTGTGAGACATTTTATTTAATTGGGTGGTCAAATGGCATATTTAAAAAATAGGGTTTCTTTTGTTTTCTATACCTTCGGGCTACACATACAAAGATACGAATTTCTCAACAACAAAAAAATTGATCAATCAAGCATTGTTATTTCTTGCTCCTTGACACTGAGTGTAAAGGAGCAAACAGGAGACATAGTTTCTGTGTTAGTCTGACTTTTGGTTGTTGTGACAAATACCAGAAAGAAACAATTAAAATGAATGTTTGTGTTGGCTCATAATTTCTCAGGTTTTAGTTCATGGTCACCTGGAACTACTGCTTTTACATCTGTAGCAAGGTAGTAACACTAGGAAGCAGGTGGGAAAAAGCTATTCACATCATGACCATCAGGAAGCAAACAAGAAGGGGCTGAAGTCAAAATATTCCTATGAAATCTTGACTCCAGGGACCACTTCCTTTCAGTAGACCCCACCTTCTACCATTCTAACAGTTTCAAGTAGTCTGTACAAATTTCCAAAACCATGAATGTATTAAACCTTTGATTAAGTCAGAGTCTTCATGACCTGTCTCTAGAGATGCCTTCATAGATGTACGGAGGGGTATAATTTTCTAATGTCCTAGAGAGTCTCTCAATCCAATAAAGTGGACTATGGTGATTAACCTTCTCAGCCCTGTTCAATAATAGTCATTCTAACTTTCAGTGTCATTAGTTCACTTTATCTTGCTCTAACAGCATACTCAACTTTAGATAACATTTAAAGAAAAGAGGTTCAAGGCCTGGGAGACGGTTCAGCAGTGAACGCACTCGCTTGTAAAGCCTGACAGCCTAGGTTCATTTTCCCAGTACCCATGTAGAGCCAGATTTGCAAAGTAGTGCATGTGTCTGAAGTTCATGTGCTATGGCACTAGGCCCTGACATGTCCATTTATCTCTCTCTCTCTCTCTCTCTCTCTCTCTCTCTCTCTCTCTCTCTCTCTCTGCAAATAAATAAAAATATTTTTATAAGAGCAAAGAAAAGAGGTTCATTTGGTTGACAGTTTTAGAGATTTTAGAGCATAGTGCAGCCTTCTGGCTAAGGAAAGATCAGCATGGCATATGACATCATGGTGACAGTTTATGTCTTGGGACAAGACAAGAATCAGCAAAGAGCAGAGACAGGTGAAGTTGGCTAGTGACCACCTATTCTCATGAGAACTAACCTACTCTGAGCCCAGTAATAATCTCTTCTGACCTAAGTACCTTGCTCTTCTAGATTCCATCACTTCCCCACACAGAGGACTGAGCACAGCAACACTTGTGAGAAAACATCGTATCCAAACTTCCCACCACCCCATTCAAGTCAGATGAAGTGGAATTTTAATGGATTAAAACTGGTGGATACTTCATTTCCTTAATGGTAGTTTTTGATTTTTATATTACCTTTTACTCAGTTCTTCATATATTTATTTTTATACTTTTTGGAGTTCTTTCTTATTCCTTAAATATTAATATTTTCTGTCTTAACCCACTTTATTCTTTTGGCATTTCTCTGAGTATACACATCCACTTTCACAATTTTAAATTTCTCATATTTAGTCAACAAAAATTCATCGCATGCTATCACCTAACAGATACTGTTTTTTCATTATTATATCTATACGTAGCATACCTTTCATTTAAATCTAATTACTGATTATTTATATGCATTATCTTTTCATCTGCAGAGGGCTTCTAGCTCTATATATCTAGCCCAATTGTCTCTTGAAAGGGGTTCTAATTATTGAGCTTCAGAGTTACATGTGCTTTTAACAAGTTCCTGATGTACATGTCTACCGAAGTCTCACAGAAACCTCTCAGTGTCAAGTATGAAAATAAAATTGTCTCCATCATTTTCCATCTCAACAACTAATTCTAACCACTCCATCATGCACCAGAGAATGGCTGTCAGGATTGCTGAGTGGCCTAAGACACATCATGTACCAGAGGGAAATTTCTTTTTTGTCCATTTCTTCCACTCTCTACCCTTCAGTAACTCACCCACATTTAAAGTCTACAGTGACCATTCATTCTCAGTCCTATCTCCCTGTAACCATAGCACTGAGGAGGCTGACACAGGACAGCCACTAGCTTAGGGCCAGCTTGGGCTACGTACTGAGTCGAGGTTGGCATGGGCTACAGCTTCTCACCATTGGTCAAAAACTGCAGAGTCCAGACATGCCTCTCTGACTGTCTTTTTTTTCTTTTAAATTGTATTTTCATAGCATTGTTAGAGGGCTTTCTGTAAAATGAGAATGATCTTGTCTTACTCTTCTTCATATAACTGATGTCATCATAAGTCAGGCAATTTAGCATGTCATAGGTCACCTTTGATCCACTGATTTCTGATTCTGATCCACTGCCTTCTCTCCATTGCCTTGCTTCTTATCTGTTCTCAAGCATTTTATGTTCACCATTTTCCGATAAAGCTCCCTGGATATGAAATTTCTTACTTTCTGTTTCTCTCTCTTTCTCTCTCCCTCTCTCTCTCTAATGAATAACTTCTGTGAGAGAATAGATTCTTCTCAGAGAGCTTCCTGGGAACTTTGAAATCATATTATAGGATTCACTTGCTCAGTCATAGCAACCTTCTTCTGTCCACTCTATTTGCAGCATGCTGACATGTCTTGATAACATGTAAACTCTGAGAGAGAAGATACTAGCCACATCTGACTTTACTCTCTCCAGTACCCAATTTGTTCTCTTACACAAACATATTGAGTGGAGAGTTCCTTTCTTTACAAAGCTTAATAATTTTTAAACGTGTGTTTCTATGTGTGTGCATATGTGTGTTTGAGGATGCCAGGATCTCCTGCCACTGCAAATGAATGTCAGGCACATGTTCCTTTTTTTTTTTTTTTTGCATCCAGCTTTACAAAAATGATGGGCAACTGAGCCCAGGCTGGCAGGCTTTGCCAGCAAGTGTCTTTAAACCCTGAGCCATCTCCCCAGCTCCAGTTTACATCTTTTAAACAACTGTTTGTACATAACACTACTATTTCTACTACTGCTGCTACTGCTAACCACAATGCCTAGGTGATTGCATCTTTAAATTCAACATACCTTCATATTTATCATGTTTGATCCAAATCATTTGAAAGGGAGGTGCTGTAGTCAGCTTTCTCGTTGCTGCATGGGAAAGCACCCGACCAAAGCCACTTGTGAAAGGAATAAGTTTATTTTTGGCTTACAGACTCAGTGGGAAGCTCCATGATTGAAGGGAAAATGGAAGCCTGAGCAGAGGGGTGGACATAACTTCCTGGCCAACATCAGGTAGACAACAGCAACAGGAGAGTGTGACAAACAAAGCTGGCTGTATTACCCATAAGCCTGCCGCTAACAACACTGCTCCAACAAATTTCTAATTCTAAAACTGCCATCAGCTGAGGATCAAGGATTCGGAAGACATTCATTTGTGGGGACACCTGGATCAAACCACCACAGGAGGATTCTGATGCAGAAATGGCTTCTGAGACTCTTGACATTTTAAATCCCAAACTACATAAAATTTGTCAGCATAGCTCAATACCTGCTCACTAATATGGTGACACAGGCTCCTCAAACCCCCCTCATATGAAAACTTTCAAGACATGTCTCCTTGACCAACATAGCTAACCCGAGTGACCACAGATACCCCTGCTCTAGGAAGCCAGAGCTTTTTCCCCTTGACACCCCATGGATTTCTGACTATTTAATGCCCCTCTGCTTGAAAGTGTTAAACCATTTTGACTGCAGCAAGAGTAACATAGATTGTGTCTTTACTCTCACCCTGTGTCCTTCTACCCAAACTACTGATATGGGAAATGTGGGGTGTCATTGTGGAGCAATAAAGCCTTGCTTGGCTCTTGGTTGTCAGGAGTTAGGGTATCAAAAACTCAAGGGTCACTTCCAGTGAGTCAGTGGCCTTAGGATTCTTGCTTTATGAATTCAAAGAATTGAAATTTACAGACCAGAGGGTAAACTTTATAGGTTTTATTAGATTATAGATAGAATTTAAGAAAAGAAGGTACTGCCCTTGGCTACATAGGTGTTTCCAAAAAATAGGAAAGCCCACCTGGAGTTCTTTGAGAGTGTCTTTTATGTAAGCTCCCTGGATAGGTGGCTGGTCTCCTTAGTCTAGTCCTGATGTCAGGGGTCTGGGATCAGGATTGTTGGGAAAGAGTAGCCTTCCTGGAAATCTTAATTTTCTAGGAAGTGTGAAAATTTGATCTTCTAGGAATCTTTTCCACAGGGTATAACTTTCTAGGAAAGAAAGATGAGGTAAAAACAAACAAACAACAAACAAAAATCTAGGTTCTCTTTGCAGACTCAATGACATTTTCCACATTGATTTAAGGAAAAAGCTATTCATTTGGGTTTCTGTTACCATAAGCTGCCTAGTCAATTTGTCTCTTCGATTCTTCTAATAATTTGCTCTCCAAATTTCACCATTTCTATCAGTGATATTTTGTCTTTGGAACTTTACAGCTTTATCTCATTATCCATCACTTAGAAACACAGCTGTTATTGAAAAACTGTCATTATTGATTGAAAACGTGTCAGGCTATCATTCATAATTTCTGAGCCTGGCTGAGCAAAGACATTTTAGAGCATTAAAGATGGCATATTAAAAATAGTACATTCCCCCTTTCTGCAATTAGATTTAAGCATACAAAGATTTCAGGACAACCAAAGTTGATAGAAAGAGGAAATTCCTAAGAACAAGATTATTTTACTGCTCAATAAATTCTTTAACTAAAAAGCATGTTATTTCTTGTCCTTGTCTTGTTTTTATTTTAGTTAATTCTCTTTATAACGAGGAGGGAACTGAGTCCATCTTTCAGTTTCTTCTTTATTTTTCTTTAAATCGACTGTTGTCTATCTTTTGCTGCCCTTATAAAACCACATCAGAACACATCCATTACCTCTTGAATGAAACAAGTTTGCAAGTGGTCCTCAGCTCTTTATACATTCCAGAACTTTACTTGTTCTTTTCATATCTGTTGACATAATTCTCCAAATGTAAATGAGACTGATAAAAATTCTATTGTCTACAAACGTTTAGAAAATTCAAAACATTTATTAAGTACTTAGTAAACCATACTGAAGTTATACTATTGTGTCAATGCACAAAACTATAAAAATCAAATTGTTTTTTCTTAACTGGTACCTGAATTAGATTTCAGAGATGAAATTCGAAAGTTGCTTCTGTGACTAAAATGAAAGCGAGAAAGTTAAAAAGCGCTGGGCTTCTAATGCTCTGAGTATGGCAGACACCCGAGTGTCATCCAGCTCCCATTAGTTGATGAACATATTTCCTCACCTGTCAATCAATAGACTTAAGTCAGTATCCCTTTCTGAATCTGACTTAGACCAATGGCCTCCACAGGTGCTTCCAGAAAAGCCCACCTGGAGTTCCTTGAGAGTGGCTTTTATGGTGAGGACACTTAATGTGGCAGGCCCCAAGGGACAACTCTGTCCCTGAAAAGTGATTGCCTCGTGAGATTAAGATTGTCCAAGGCATTGTTCTGTCTACAACAGCTCCACACCTGCTCTACTCAGCCAACAAACCTTGGCATTCTTTCCACAGGTAAGACTCCTAATGTGTTCATGCTGATCTCCCCACTGCAACCCAACCTGGAAGTTGGGGCTCTTAGAAAGCTGTGGTTCCTCCAAATTTACATGCAAGCTTCATTTTAAAGGTGGCTGTGAATTTACCTATGACAGATTCTTTTTCTTATCAGCCTTTACATCAAAAAAAATTAAAAGAGCATTTGCTCTAGCATGTTGAAGACCAACTAATTACCTGCAAAAAATGAATTGATATTGGTGTTTGCCTTTGAATTGATCCTGACAAGTTCTGCACAACTAATAATGTACGCATTATCTACCATTCAATGGCTATCACGTTATGAATGGGCAAAAAATAAAACCAAATCAATGAATGTTTAAAAGGCAAAAAGCACCCTGCTAAGGTTAAAAAAAAGATAAATGACTAAACCATAAACCTTGAAAAAGAGATGACTTTTCTTTGTGGCCTGGAGACTGTTTCAGGCCATCCTTTTCATGTTAATAATGTTTTTAAAAGGACACATGAAAACACACCAAGGTGATGATATCCCCTGAAATTTTTTTTAAAGATGGTGATGTACTTTTGAAATTGTGTGCATGTTTTCTTGCCTCGAGCCCAGCTGAATTTTTTTTTGAATTCATAAAGAAAGTCCCTCAGGATATTTCACAGTGTGCGGATGCACAGGCTCCTCTCCTGACAGGTCATTATTGCTCATCATGCTGGGATTGAGTTCAGGGCTGCAGCGTAGCCGCCTTTCCTGCCTCTTGTATAACTGTGTGTGGGGTTCAAGCTCTGGAATCCTAAATGTCCACACCAGCTCAAACAGTACATAGTGATGGATTTGCACCACAAGGCTGGAATGACACAGGAATTGCAGTTTAGTCCGGCAGGATTGCACTCAGACTCCTTGGCAAAAGCCACATGCATTAATGGCCGCCACCATGAGGCCATTGCCTCCTGCTGTGAAGTTTTATGATTTGATGCTAAGTGAGCTTTATTCGCCTTTTGAATTTTTAATTAAAAGTAATTTCTTCAGAAAGAAAAACTTAACAGCCAAAGGATGCATCTAAGTAGCTCTGACTTCGAAGAAAAACCAATATAAATCAAATGAAGCCATAGGAAGACATTTGTTGTGTCTGATTAATTCACAACCTTCTAAGCTGAGCTCCATCGTAAGAGAATGTTCGTCAAAATCCCTTTCTTAATTTAATGCTAATATTCTTTTAATATCCTTTTTAATCATTAAAATATCAAACTCCTATGAAATGTTTTGCCTATCATACAATTCATGATTTTATTTCATAAAGTGAAGAAGTCTCTGGGGAAAAGTATGTTTTTAATGAATATTATGTTTTAAGAACTTTTTATTCTATTATGCTAATTACAAAAAACAGAAATGTAAAAAAATTGATTAAAATCACCTTCAACAGCATTACACAGAGAGCATAATGTGGTCCTGCAGAGAAAGCACAGCTAGACACCCGAGGAAGCCTAGAACAGAACACAGCAGTGAAAACAAGGCTTGCCTTGTCTCAGAAAGAAGATGAAAGGAAAGAATAAGCACCCCAAGGTTGACCTCTGACCTTCAAATCTGCTCATGCCAATACACAGGCATCCATGCCAAACACATGCGCACATACGTACAAGCTCATCAATCTAAAAACCGCAGTATCCAAACTCTTGTGATGCTGCAGATGGCTATGTGCATGGTTTCTAACCTGTTTGTTGGTGTTTGTGTGATTGTTTTTGCTTACAGAAAGGGTATCCAGATGTTTATTTTTACCTTTAAAAATATAAACTGAGCAAATTCATAATTATAAAAATGTTCATTATTGTTTTCAACTTCAAACCTTGTTCTCTGCATCTGTCTAGCCCATTCTTGATTTATGTTAAGGAATTCTCAAAAATTTCTCTTCTCATGTACCAGCTTCATTAAAAAATATTTGAAAAAGGCTCAGTCAAAGGCTAAGAGCACCTCTGTTTAAGTCTGAGGGTCTGAGAAGGCCTGAGAGACTGAGTTCCACCTCCAGGACCCACAGAAATATCTGGGCATGGTTATACACAACTATAACCCAAGACTTTTTAGGGGACCACAGGAACTGAGAATTGTGAGATTCTACAGCAAGCTCTACGATCAGTAAGAGGCTTTGGCTCAAATAACAACAGGTAGAAGACTGATGGAGTGGAACGCCCTATATTTTGTTCTGGCCACCACACATGAGTGCACCCCACTATTTGGGAGTATATTGGCTGCCTTATGAGCACATGCACAACTGCACACCTCACACACCACATTGCAAACACACAACAATATAGAAAATAAAATAAAAGCGTGTTTAAATTAGAGTTTAATTTTTAAGAATTTATTTTGGAATGATTTTCAGTTTTCTGACAAATTTCCTAACTACTAAACAGTTATTAGATTTCTAATAAATTAAATATGTAAAATAAAAGTATAACCCTCTCAAACATTTGAAAATAGTAACATTTTAATACAAAAGATTTTTAAAAGACTAAAATAGCTCCATGATTATATATGCTTCAATTTTAAGTTACAGAAACTTATGTATGAAGTGATACATGTTTTATGTCTTATGTTCTACTTAGAAAACTTTCTTTAAGGTAACAGAGACCCATAAGAGATATACACATATATTTTACTAAAAAATAAAAATCTTGGACTGAGAATAAGACTCAGTGGTTAAACAATTCTTGCTTGCAAAGTCTCCTGGTCTAGATTCGATTCTTAAAAATAACACAAATCCTATGAGCTTAAGTCCCTTAAATTTTAAATATTACTGTGATTGAAAAATGATTTCTCCCTTTTCTCCTTAATGTACATCTATCATGTTATTCCTCAGATTTGGAGGAATAACTTTCCAAGCCTATGATATATCTAAATCCAGAGGCTTCATCCATATCATTAGATTAATCTACATCTACTCACTTAGGTCTCCATCTTCCACTATGCTAGATGTCCCCAATGGATTTTATATTTCAGTGCATCTCATTCTACATACAACTAATACACTTGCTGTCATGGCCTAATTTTGTTTATAATTTGAAAGAAAAAATATATCATTTCATATGTTTCATACTACATGTTACTACTACCTGACTCTGTATGCACTTAATTGATATGGTTTTGGTGTGAAATATCTTTGCACTCAATGAAACCCAACATATAGTGTATTTCTTCATGTATCAACACATGCCCATGGAGGAGGGACAAAAATGGATGTCAAGCAGTCTTGCCCAGAACGTTCTCTCATTGTAATGCACTAATATTTTAGCATAGTGTATTAGTCAGTGTGATCTAGAGGAACATAATCAACAGAATAAATTTTAGTAAAAAAAAAAAACAAGGGGGGGGTATTGAATTAGCTCATAGCAATCCCACAATAGCAGTCTGCAAGCCCATGAGTCAAGGAACAGGTCACTTCTCAGTCCACGTGGCTAGAGGCTTTCACAATCCCAATCAAGCACTGAAGGCCAAAAGGCTTCCCAGGTTGCCGCTGGTCATCAGTCTGGGCTGGAAGGCTGAGGAAGCTCCATTTCAATGCAGATGAAGAGATGCACAAGCACCATCAGGTAGGCAGACAGAGAGGCAGGCAGGGAGGCAGGCAGGGGAGTAGAGAGAAGATATTCTCCCCCTTTAAATAACCTTAGGGTGGGGTCTTACAACCCTTTCCCATACCTAATGGCTTCTTGAGTCTCTGGAATTTCTTTCCTGCACTGCTCTTCCAGGAAGGGATGCTACTTTCTAGTTCTCCTGAGCTTCCTTATATCCTTCCCCCTACTGAGAGGCTGCCTTCCAGTAAACATCCTCAGGGACCCACCCAAGATAATTAAAAAGATAAACTTGACAACAAAACCTAACCATCGGAAGTCCACCCCTTGTCAACTTGATATCAAATCAAATCTCCTTACATAATAATTTCCAAATGAAGTAACAAGATTGTAATTTCACCTAACAAGATATAACAATTCCATGTACAAACACAAATGCATAAACTTCCCAAACATAAGACAGGGTTCCTTGAATAATTCTTAATCTCTAATATCTAATAAATTAAATATAAATTCAACAATGGTTAACTAGTGATATACTCTAAATGTTAATTACATAACAGAAAAATAAAGGAAAAACAAAGGTATTGATGTACATATGCACACACATTCTTAGCAAGTAAGACAAAATCTCATGGCAATTATAGTCCTCATCTTTGTAACTGGTCATGTGGCCTTAGCTGGTAATTGTGACTACCTTCTTCTAATAGCCATTCTGTATTTCCTCCACCTTCAGCAAGCAACTCAACAGGTCATGGTTCTTTACCTGGATGGATGACCCATACCTTCATTCCCGATGGATCTGGGTCATTTATCACTCTACCTTGATAGCTGGGTTGTAGTTTCCCATTGACTTTGATAACAAGACATGGAAACACCAAGAGGCACCCTATAAAATTTCCTTCACTCCAGACATATTCTTCCTTAACTCCATTATGGGGGAATAATCCAATTTATCCCTGGTAGCCTGGATCAATCATGACTGGTAACACTTTAATTATTTTTGTGGCCCGTTGACTGGAGACATCAGGAGCCCATGGTGACCAGGGGGACATTTTAGCTTCCAATTAATGGAATGCTCTTTGTGCCTCCTGGAAAAACATTCCCTTCTTTGGAACCAAGACTTCTAGGCCAGTGGAGCATAAGGTTGTGGGAAAAGGAAGCAAAATTTTGGCTAGTGGATCACTTGGGGTAATTGTAAGAAGTGCCATTCCCATTTCCACCCCTTGATTCCTGGACCCATGGATCCGGGCTATAGGAGAAACAGGACCATATATAGAATGCTGGTTCAGAGAATACACGACCTGCTAGAGAACCCTGCTTCCACCCTGCAGGCTAATGCCACCTAATTAGCACCATAACTGGTTCTTTAAAAGGCCATTCCACTGTTCTATCAAGCCAGCTGCTTCAGGGGGTGGGGCACTTGGTAGGACCAGTGAATTCCATGGTCATGAGTCCACTGTTGAACTGTGCTGTGAAGTGAGTTCCTTGATCTGAAGCAATGCTGTGTGGAATGCCATGATGGTAGATAAGGCACTCTGTGAGCCCATGGATGCTAGTTTCTGCAGAAGCACTCTGGGCAGGAAAAGTAAATCCATACCAAGAATAAGTGTCTGTTCCAGTAAGGACAAAATACTGCCTTTTCCATAATCAAAGTGCTTCGATGCAATCAACCTGTCACCCAGTTGCTGTTTGGGCTCGTTGAGGAATGCTACCATCCCAGAGGCTCAGTGTTGGTCTCTGCTGCTGGGTATTCAGCAGCACCGATAGCCAGATCAGCCTTCATTAGTGGAAGTGCCCTGAATAACCTGCTTTCCTGCCAACATGGCCACTTTGTTCATAGGCCCATTGGGAAATGACAGGGATTGCTAAGGAGAGAGGTTGGCCATTATCCACAGAAGGGGTCAGCTTATCAACTTGATTATTAAAGTCATCTTCCAATGAGGTTGCCTTCTGATGAGCATTAACATGGGACACAAGTATCCTTATATCCTTTGCCCACTCAGAGAGGTCTATTCACATACATCTTCCCCAAATGTCTTTCTCACCAATTTTCCAATTAAGATCTTTCCAAATCCCAGACCATCTAGTCAAAATATTGGTCACAGCCATGTATGTGTACTGCCTAAATTTCTACCCATTGTGAAGACTTCCCTTCACCATAGTACTTCAGAGTTGTCCCAGAAATGGGATGTAATGCTGCAGCTGTCCACTTCTGGGAGGTGCCTGCATGGTGTGCTGAGCCATCTGTAAACCATGCATTAGTCCTCTCCTCCTCAGTCAGTTGATCATAGGGCACACCCCATGATGCCATAGGTTCATGCTTGGGGACAGAAGGCATCATAATAGGAATAGCAACCAAAGGCATTCAGGCAACATCCTCATGCAGCTTACTTGTGCCTTCAGGGCCTGCTTGGACCTGATCACATATATACCACTTCCACATGATGATGGACTTGTGCTGTGCATGTCCAATTTTATGGCTTGGAGGGTGAGATAACACCTAGCTCATAATGGGCAGCTCAGGTTTTATAGTAATTTAATTGCCCACAGTCAAGGGTTCGGGTTCCATTAAGACCCAATAGCAGGCCAAGAGCTGTCTCTCCAAGGGAGAATAATTTTCTTCAGATGACAGCAAGGTCTTACTCCAAAATCCCAAAGACCTCTGCTGTGATTTTCCTATGGGGGCCTGCCAAAGACTACAAACAGCACCCCTATCAGCCACTGACACCTCAAGTACCATTGTATCTGCTGGATCATATGGCCCAAGTGGCAGAGCAATCTGAACAGCAACCTGGACCTGATGAAGAGCCTCCTCTTATTCTGGGCCCCACTGAAAACTAGAAGCCTTCTCAGTCACTTTGTATATGGGATGAAGTAACACACCCAAGTGAAGAATGTGCTACCTCCAGAATCCAAATTGGCCCACTAGACATTGTGCTTCTTTCTTAGTGGCAGGAGGGGCCAGGTACAATAACTTGTCCTTCAGCTTAGAAGGAATATCCCTGCATGCCCCACACCACTGAACACTTAGAAATTTCACTGAGGTGGAAGGTCCTTGAATCTTGGATGGATTTATTTCCCATCCCCTGATGTGCATATGCTGTACCAATGATTCCAGAGTGGCTGCCACCTCCTGCTCATTTGATCCAAGCAGTATATCATCGATAAAATGAATCAACATGACACCTTGTGAAAGAAAGAAACAGCAATCAAGATCCCTGCAAACTAAGCTATGACACAAGGTTGGAGAGTTAATATAACCTTGAAGGGAACCAGTAAAGGTGTGCTGCAGACCTTGACAGGTAAAAGCAAATTGCTTCTGGTGGTCCTTATGGTGTGGAGAAGAAAGCATCCACAAGATCAATAGCTGCATACCAGGCACCAGGAGTTGTGTTAGTCTTCTCAAGTAAAGAAACCACATCTGGTATAGCAGCTAAGATTGGAGTCACCACTTGGTTAAGTTTCCTATAATCAACTGTCATTCTCCAGGATCTGTCTGTCTTCTGAACAGGCCAAATAGGAGAGGTAAGGGGGAAGTGGTGGGAATCAATAACCCTGCTTCCTTCAAGCACTTTATAGTGGCATTAATTTCTACAATCCATCTAGGGATGCAATATCAGTTTTGGTTGACTATTTTCCCTGGCAGTGGGAGCTCCAACGGCTTCCATTTTGCCTTTCCAAATTTCCAACCATAATAGCCCTCACTCCACAAGTCAGGGAAACAATGTGGGTGTTCTGCCAACTCCTAAGTATATCTATTCCAATTATGCATTCTGGGGCTGGGGGAATAACCACAGGATGAGTTCGGGGGCCCACTGTCAGTTGCACTTTTGCCAAGACTCCATTCATTATCTGACCTCTGTAAGCACCTACATTAACTGGAGGGCCACAATGCTGTTTGGAATTCCCTAGAATCAATGCCAATTCAGATCCAGTGTCTAATAGGCCCTGAAATGTCGGATTACTTCCTTTTCCCCAATGTAAAGTTACCCTAGCAAAAGGATATAGGTTCCTTTAAGGAAGGATAGAACTAAGCTTAATATTGAAACATTTGGGGCTTGCAGCAGGAAACCTAGTCACACCTTCATTCAAGGGGCTCTGGATCTGTAAACTGGCTAAACTCCAGAAAATGGCTAAAAGGACTTGATTCTCTCTTACCACATTGTGCAGAAGCCTTTTGTTCCTTTGCTCTGGGACTTTTCTGCATATACAGATCAAACAGGAACTTAGTAGGCTTTTTATCTGTTTCACTTCTGAGAAAACCATGATTAATCAGACAGTATCAAAAGTCTACATGGGTCATATCATGAGCACTGTTCTGCCTATGCTACCTATTATGCCAAACATGCTCACCTAGTCTTTGGTGATTCAGCACTGCCACTTGGCCCCTGTTACTCTGAGATCCAGTTAGACCCATTGTATCTAATTCACCTAATGCAGCAACTGCAGCTCCCAGTGTGATGTCTTCTTTACATATAAAAGCAACTATTGGGAACTTTAAGTGTGCTGGAGCACTTAGTTAAGGGCACATCTTCTGGACTCTCCCTTTGTGGGGACGAAGGTGAGTTTAAATGATGAATCCATTCTAGCATTCCAATTTCTCTAAGCCTTTAAATCCTTTCATCAACTTTAAGCCAAGGATATCAGGAAGTTCTAGTTCATTCACAATGGGCCATCTTTGGATCCATATGTCTTTCATTCAACCAATCAAATAAACTCTTGGTGCAACTTCTAACACCACGAGCTGAAGTGTTATTTTAATCATCACTGCTCAATGGGCGCATTTCAATAAATTCTGCCTGGTCCAATCTTGTGCTTCTTTCATCATTATCCTAAACCCTTAGAATTGATTCTCACATATATTCCCTATGGTTCTGCATATACACGTTAGAAAATTCTTGAAGTTCTCTAGGGGCGTATCTTTCCTCCTCTTTTTCACACTTTTTATATCACCTTTAGGGGCCTGCTTTGTCTTATGTCTGTTTATAGGCCTAGAGGCGAAGATGGTTGGGGACTGAGGAGGATGGTCTTGTCCAGAACCTCCTGAAGCAAGTTTCATTGCAGGTTCCCCAGACAAAGAAGGTTAATTTCCTGAGTCAAGGATGAAAAGGGTAATATTTCAAGGCCTGGGGATGGGGATGCAACTGGTGCTAAGGGAGGGGAGACTACTTCCTCAGGCAAAATAACTTCTTTTGAATCTGAGGGGCCAATGTCCCTGGATTCTTCAGGGTCTTCCCACACATCCCCATCCCAAGTTACAGGATCCCACAGCTTTTCAATCAGTGCCTGTGAGGCTGGGATTTGAATTTGTGTTGCATGTTAGCCAATCACACATTGAGAGCTTGAGTTTGGTTTTCTGAAACTTGAGCCCCATTGTGGCAAAAGAGAAAACTTTCCTCCATGGCACTTTTAGAAAACTTCATATAATATATGTGGGTCTTAAACTGGGAAATTTCCTTTCCAAGCTTTTAATTGTCTCCTAATAGCTTGTCCAGAGATGCTAAAAGCAATCAACCAGCATCATTATGCACCATACTTTTCACAAATATTCAAATATTTTAGATGCCCAGTCACTAAATTCCTTGTTCCTCACAAGAGGTAACGGAGTATCACGAAATACATCTATCTCACTAAGCTCTTTAAATAGTTAACTCCATGAATTATCACTGCTCTCTGTATGACTAGCAACAGTGATCTACTTATCACTAGTAGAGCTGTTGCTAGCTCTGGAGACCTGATACTAGATAGCACCAAGCCCACTAAAGAAACCCATTCTTACAATTCTGTTTCTCTAGAACCACTCCTGATACCAAATTCTGTTTCAGTCAGGGTTCTCTAGAGGAGCAATCAACAGAATGAATTGTAGTAAACAAGAAGGGGGTTTACTGGATTAGCTCAAAGCAGTCCTGCAATAGCAGTCTGTAAGACCAAGAGTCAAGGACCTTGCTCAGTCCACATGGCTAAATATCTCAGCACTCCCAATCCAGCCTGAAGACCTAAAGGCTTCCAAGGGTACCACTGGCTTTCAGTCCAGGCTAGAAGGCTGAGGAAGCTCCATTTCAATGCTGAGGAAGAGATGCATGACAAGCACCAGCAGCCAGGCAGGCAGGGAGGCAGGCAGGGGAGTAGAGAGATTTCTCCCCATTTATATAACCTTAGAGTGGTGTCTTGCAATCCTATCCCATACCAAATGGCTTCTTGAGTCTCTGGAATTACCTTCCTGCACTTCTCTTCCAGGAAGGGATGCTAATTTCTAGCTCTCCTGAGCTCCCTTACATCCTTCCCCCTACTGAGGGGCTGCCATCCTGTAAACATCCTCAGAGACCCACCCAAGATAATTAAAAAGATCAAGTTGACAACAAAACCTAACCATCACCCATAGGGAGCTTCTAATAGGGATTGTGCCTAAGAAGAAAGTAAAACCATTTTCTTTTAACCGAGAATCAAAATTTTTGGTTTTGAGTGATTTTGTCTTGGAAACTTTCTATTTCTCCATTGTGATAATGTTCCCTTGGTATTATCTGCAGCTTTGGCATAGGCATAAAGCATAAACTTGGGTCAAACACCTTTTCAGAGAGCTCCCAATAATGCCCTCTTACAATACCAACTTTCAGCACAGGATGCCAGCTCACGGGCATAATAAAGAACATTGTCTTCACAATGTTCCAACTATTTTTCTTGAAACATATAGCTGTTTTGTATATTTTTCATTTTCCATCTTTGATAGAATACAGAAAGAAATGCCTCTACCACTCTGTCCAAAAATACATAAATATTCAATAGGACATAGGAACTGATAGACCACTCCTGAGTATGAAAGACAACAGGACACTTCAGGGTCTGAAATTAGCTGAGAAATATGTAGCCATTCCACAAACGCTATGGTGACTTGGCATTAACCAACTGTTGTCATATACAGAGACACATTTCTAGGAACTTGGGTTCTTCTGTGAACTTGTCTTATATTAAAATAATCAGTTCAATATTTTTTTAAAAATTATTTACCAAAAAATAGATACTCTGTATAAGCAAATAATGTGTTGTTATCCCCATTTCCCTCCTCCTTGGCCCCAATAAGCTGGGTATCCTCCTCTGTGAGCATCCTGAATCAATCTAAGGGGTAGAGGGTCATTGATAGCCTAGGAGTCAGCCAGGTTCCACCCCTGTCTCTTTCTATGATGTTGCTGGGGTGGGGGGAGCATGTCTCTGGATATTCTTCCCCAACATGGCTCATACATTATTTCTACCCCCTCTTCCGCTCAGTTCCCTGAGTAATGGTGGGTGAGTTTTACATCTGCTTTGTTGTTGAGGTCTTAGGGGCCTCTGTACTTCTGCTTTAGGTTGTGTTGAAAGTTGTTGGTGTCTGTCTCCCTGGCTTATCCTGGGTTGACTGATTGGCTGTGGTTATAGGTCTCTTGCATATCCTACCACTCTCTCAAGGGTTTCATTTGGGGCCTACATGATAGGCCTGGCATAGTTCATCTCTTGCTGGGATGTCAGCAGGCATCATTAGTTCAATATTTTTTTTAAAAAATTAGGATAAATCAAACTCATTAATGAAATTTATTCAATCCTCAGGCAGCTGGTGTGCCATTGAATATTCTTCAATTTAATGTGCTTTATGATTGTTACACCTCATTATCAATAATTTTAATGTTTTCCCTTCGTTCTCTGATTGGCTCCTTTTACCTTTCACTCTTCCAGTTATCCAGATCAAATGTAATCTCCTTTAGTAAGAGACTCCAGCACTAACACTTGGTTATCTTTACCTTTCCTCCACTCTCATACTGGTCTGCATAGTTTAGCTTAATGATAAAATTATAAAATTTTATAAAATCAAAGTGACTAGGTCAGTCTACAGCCTCAAGGAAGACTCCAACCATTGGGGCAGACCTCAATTCAACCACATCATGGGGTCAACTCATCTCAAATGTGGCAAATTGAGTTTACTCTAGCTAATCACGGACAGACTATTAAGAAAAATAGAAGTGTGTATAGTTTGCATACTTCTGGATAGATTGTTATACAGCAGTATGTTTGAGCTCTGCAGATAAGTTAAGGGACTGTTTGAGAGCACTTTGATTTTGAAGATCGAAAGACTAAAAAATTCTAATGTAAAGAATAAATCCCAAAATACTTTCCCGTTAATCATTTTGTCTAAAACAGCTTCTTGAGAAGAAATGACTGTTTATCTTGAGCACATTTTCTAAGTACTCAATAAAGCCAAGACATCCATGCTTATTTTTTATGCTTATTCTGTATCTGGGATGAAGAAATCTCACTATTGGTGCTTACTTTCTAAACTGCATAAATACTTGGAGAGTATGTCATTCACTAAATATACATTTTTGAGCCCTCACTAAACACCAAGTAGAAAATGAACTGGAGAGATCCAGAGGGCACCTGTGTGAGAGTGTCATGGAGTACAGTGTGAGTTCCACTAAGAAACCTCCACGGCTGGACTGTGAGTGAGTGTGGCGCAGGTCTAAAGCACAAATGACGTAGCTCCTCTGGGATCTGAGGGCAAGGTGGATGCCTCATACATATAGAAGAGGAGGGAAAGCTGGGTCACACTAACATTTAAAAGTAGAATAAAGGAGAAAGAACCCAGCACTGTGAACTAGGACTAGCCCTGGACATGGAAGAAAAGTCTGTAATTAATTGAATTCTCAAAAGCAAAAGGAGGAGGGAATTTCAATTAGAGGTAGTAGATGGCTTTAATGGAGAAAATTTTCACTGGATTTGGCAATTAGATATACACAGATGATTTCAATTATAGACACTTCGCAAGGGGGAGAAGTAACAAACCATCTTAAAGTGGTCTGAGAATGTAATGGGCTATTAGAAAGACTTTCAGTGGAGCCTGCATTTCCAGACTGTGACCAGAAGTGAGATTAAAGTGTAAGTCTTTGACTCCTACTTTGTTCTCATCTCTCTGAATCTCTTGTGAGCTTGTTCCGACGGTTTTCTTGAAGTGAATTCTTGGGACTTGCCTCCATTTCATCTTCTGAGATAGAATCTCATATAGGGTGACCTGGAACTTGGTATCAAACTGAGGATGAACCTGAACTACTGATCCTTCTGTCCCTGCCTCCTAAATACTAGGATCACATGTGTGCAATACACCAGGCTTAAAATACATTCACATGATTTATTTTCATTTTTATTTACATTTTACTCATGATAGAAATTAGGAGAGAGGAAGCCCCCATTTTCTAAACAATTAGTGAGCATCACAATCCTAAATTAGAAAAAGAAAACTTATATGCTCTGGCGAACACTAGTAACATCTCATGAGGACAACCTGTTGGGAGAGCCTACAGTAAAGAAACAGATCCAGGAAGCCCAACTGAAATCTCCTGATGAGGAAGCTCTGGGTGCCCTCAATAAGAAAATTCCAGGAATACAGATTATTTCTAGCAACAAAGGTGACACACTTCCTCCCATTCAGGGTGATGTCTAAAAGGAGGAAGGAGAAATGGAAAAAAAAATCAAGCTTATTTGAAGACCCAATACAGACACATGGACTCTTCTTTAAACCAATCAAATGATCTTCATTTTCCAACATATAAAATCTTAACTAAAGTATCCACCTTGTCAATCCAGTTTTGTTTCCCCTCTCCATCTGAGAGACCTGGTACTTTTCTTCAATAAAACCTTGCTTGCATTCCCTTCTGTCTCTCTTCAACATTCTTCATGATTATAAGACCAAAACCTCAATAGAGACAGAAAACGGGTGACACTCATAGTATGTTTCCAAATATAGTTTTTCCTATAAAGAGAACTATTGTTTGGATGAGTTCCTGTCATCAGACTCATTCGTCATGGAGAATGTCTAAAAAACTTCATTCAAATTTCTGGGACTATGCTTTAGTTAATGACTTTTAAGATAATTCCCCTAAACTTTCAAAGTCCCCTCGTGCTCAAATGGAAAACAGGGTTAATATTATACCTCATTGATTAGATATCAGGATTAGATAAAATATTCAGATCTCATAGGTACTGACTGACACAAAGCCTATAATAAACTGTGGGCATCATTATCATTTTTATTAATTTTACCCAAATGCAGGTACATCATGATTCAGCTTACACTACTGAGTCAGATGAGTGATTTTCTCTGGAAAGAATAAAGAAGTCCTAGCTGCAGTCAAATACATCCCAGTGTTTCTTCACATTCAAAGTGTAGAGTGGGCTGGAAAGATGCTCAGCAGTAAAGGTACTTGTCTGCAAAGCCTCAAGACAGAGGTTCAATTCCCCGGTAACTACTTAAAGCCAGATGCACAAAGTGGGTCATGCATCTGGAGTTTGTTTGCAGCTTCTAGAGGCCCTGGTGTGCATGGTTATCATTTGTTTAAATAAATTATAGGATCACTATGCCCTGTGTACCTCCCAGCATTTGGCTGCTGTCATTTCTCCATTAGATTATTTTGGTCATCTTCTATATATTAGTTCTTATGAATAGTGAAATACTAAAAAAAAATATACATTTGTTGAATACTCATCTGGCATCGTGACCTTGTGCTAAAATAATGCCCTGACACCACAAACAACACTTTCTCTCTCATGTCTTCTTCATAAAGAATGTTCTGTTGTCAAACAGAAAGTTTTCCCAAAATAAATATCTCACAAAGGATTCAGAAGGGAGTGATTGTGTTCCTTCTTTATTTATTTGACTTACAATACCTATCAATGGTTGAGTTATAAATTCTTCAGTGTCTTATATATATGATATAGTTTAAAATATAAAGAGTAAATTATTTCCTCTCTATTGTGGATAAAATCAAAGCAAGGGGCTACTCAGTTATTTGCTAGTTATATAATTTCACAATGCTTTTGTTTGATAAAATTGGTATAGTAAATGATTTTTATTTTATTTTGTTGTAGGAAAAGTACTTATGAGATTGGCAAACTGTAAGTCAACAATACTTTATTATTTAAAATATTTTTGAGAGAGAGAGAGAAAGAAAGAAAGAAAGAAAGAAAGAAAGAAAGAAAGAAAGAAGAAAGAAAGAAAGAAAGAAGAAAGAAAGAAAGAAGAAAGAAAGAAAGAAAGAAAGAAAGAAAGAAAGAAAGAAAGAAAGAAAGAAAGAAAGAAAGAAAGAAAGAAAGAAAGAAAGAAAGAAAGAAAGAAAGAAAGAAAGAAAGAAAGAAAGAACAGGCCAGAGCCTCTAGCCACTTCAAACAAACTCCAGACACATGCACCACCTTGAACATCTGGACTTACATGGGCACTGTGGAATTGAACTCAGGTGCTTCTGCTTTGCAGGCAAATGCCTTAATCACTAAGCCATCTCTCCAGCCCTACAATAGAGTATTTTTACTGGCTGGTACAATGTAATACCGCATGCCCTACACATCTTGCAAAATTGAGACTTCACCTCTACTTATTAGCTACTCACTGCCTCATCCTCCAGCCTGTGGAATATACTCTGATGAGTTTGACTATTTTTGATACCTCATGTAACAAAAATCACACTATAATTTTCCTCCTATGACTGGTCTCCAAGGTCCATGCTGGTTATCACTTGTTTGGTGTGGACCAAATAATATTCCATTGCATGTATGCACATTAATAAGGATTTAGGTTATTGCCACATCTCGATTCTTGTGTATTGGAGTGCTAACATCTCAAGACAGATTTAAGGTATTTTGGATAACTTGGGATTGGTGGCATATTGGTTACTTTCTTATTGCTGGGACCAAATACCAGACCAAAAGCAGCTATGGAAGAAGAGGGGTTTAAATAGTTTGTAGTTTGAGAGGGTAGAGTCCATTAGTGTAGAGAAGGCATGTCAGGAAGAAACGGTTGCTGGTATCACACTGTCACACCATAAGAGGAAGGAGAGAGAGAGAGAGAGAGAGAGAGAGAGAGAGAGAGAGAGAGAGAGAGAGAGAGAGAGAGAGAGAGAGAGAGAGAGAGAAGAGAGAGAAATAGCTAGTAGGGCTGAGTTATAACACCTCAAGGTCTAGCCCAGTTACACACTTCTTCCAGCAAGAATCTACCTTTTAAACGCTCCATAACATTCCAAAACAGATCTACCAGCTGGGGTAAATTAAGTATTAGAAGGAGTAAATGAGCATTTTATAGTCAAACCATCTCTTGTGGTATATATGGTAGCTGTTTAATTTTTTTTGAAGAAATTTTGTAGTATTTTCTGTAGTTGTAGCACAAATTTAGATTCTCAAGAATGTGTAAGGTTCACATTTGTCCACATACACACTGCTATCGTGTGTGTGTGTGTGTGTGTGTGTGTGTGTGTGTGTGTGTGTGTGTTATAGCAGTCATCCTATCAGAAAAGAATGGAATTCTCTTGTGGTTCTAATTTGTATTTCTCTGATGATCAGTATACTTATTCCTTATTTGTATGTCTTTTTTGAGGAAATATCAATCCAACTCTAGTCCACTAGTTTGTTATTCTGACTATTGTGCTGCAGTCATTCTATAGATGTTTAATAAACTAGCCTTGGGGTGGTGGTGCACGTCTTTCATCCCAGCACTAGGGAGGAAGAGGCAGGAGGATCACAGTGAGTTCAAGGCCACCCTCAGACTACATAGTGAATTCCAGGTCAGTCTTGGCTAGAGCAAGACCCTACCTTGAAAAACCAGAAAACAAAACAAAACAAACAAACAAACAAAACTAGCCTCAAAAGTATGGTTTACAAATATTTTCTTCTTTCCCTTAAGTTGTGTTGATTATTTCCTTTGCTGCATGAGCTCATAAATATGACATGCTACTCAAACATTTTTTGTATCTGTGCTTTGTAGGTCATATTCACAAAGTCATTGTCAAGACTAATATCTTGAAAGCTTCTACTAGTCCTCCCTCTATAATTTTATGCTTCTAAATCGTTTGTTTAAATCTTGATTCCATTTGAGGTTAAATTATGAGCACAGTGTGAGAGGTCACAATTTTATGCATTTGCATGTGACACGTGACTTTTATATTGGAGAATTATTTTCCCTAATTTCTTTTTCAGTTACCTCAGTCTCAGTGTGTAAAACTGTAATTGATTTTTGTATATTGATTTTGTATCCTGCCACCTTACTAAATTAGTTTGTCACTTCTACATATTTGTTGGTAGGTTTTAAAATTTTTCTTCATATGAAATTATGTCAAAAGCATTACCCCATATGCTTATAGGCATAATTTTACTTCTTTCTATTTTAATGCATTTTTCCTGCTGACTCATTATCCCTTCAGTCTGATGCTTAAAAGAAATGGCCAGATACTGCACACTTGCTTTTTCATGACCATGGGTGGTGGGGAAACTTCAGTTTTCCACTGGATGTCACATTAGCTATAAACTGTTTATCTATGGCCTTTTTAGACAGAGATTTTTTTACAGCATATTTGAATAGTACTTAGAACAAAGATAACACTTAAAATTCTTCTAAATCACTGTCTGATTATCACTGGTTTAAAAAATAATAACAACTAAATGTTCATCTTAAACTGACAATGGAATCAAACATTCAATCATTTTCCTTATTTCCAAAAGTCAAAGCAGTAAGTTTTATTTAAAAAATTAAGTAAATAAAAACAAGCTCCATTTTCTACTGGAGATGGAAAAATAAAAATCAGGTGTTCTGGGGAAGTTCATAGGTTATGATGTCATTAAATGATGAGTGGGTAGGAGAGCAAGCACAATTTTTTGCAGCATTTGCTTCAAGTCTGTACTATATTTGTTAATATTTTTCTAACTTATTTGCATGCAGAGAGAGAGAGAGATGAGAGACAGAGAGAATGGGTTGCCTGGGCCTCTAGCCACTGCAAATAAACTCCAGATAATGTACCATTTTGTGCATCTGGCTTTATGTGGGTACTGGAGCATTGAATCCTGGGTTGTTAGGCTGTGCAGGCAAGCACCTTAACCACTTAGCCATCTCTGCAGCCCTCTTTCTAAATTTGTAACAACACGTGATGCATTAAATGGGAATGAACAAAATGTGATTTAAATTGGTCTAAATCGAGCACAAAGATAAATACCATAAGTTAGCATGCATTCATTTTTCACAGAGCCCACAGACCAGGAGCCTGCACAAAGCTCAGACAAGTGTTCTGCTCATGTAAAACAGCCACCAGTCAGGACTGCAGTCTCACTAAAGGTTCAATCCTAACGTTAATGACCCACATTTCTACAAAGATTAGATCACACCCTTTTTCCATGTCTTAAAAAGTTTTAAAACATTCATAAAATTGTTCCATAAATGAAAAATATGATATACTCATTATTAATAATGAGAACCTACCTAAGCTAACAAACTGTCCACTTTGAAAATCAACTCGCTTTCTGGATCAGTGTTTTTCTCTATCACCATGCTTCTCCATTATCAACTTTTGCCCTTTTGAGTGTCAACCTCATTTTCTATTCTCCCTTGAAATTACCTAGGGCTCTTTCTACTTCTTGAGAAGTAATTTGGCTCTGAAACCGAGCTCACTCTTATTTTCTTTCTTTCTTTGTCTGGTTTTCTCTCCTCTCTGCCTTGACTCATTACTTCTCCATTTCTTCCTGCAGTATCACATTGCACACTTAGACCTATTTTTCAATGCTCTGTCATCTGCACATCTTTTAAGCTCTTCTGCTTATCAAGCAGGGCTTTCCCATCCAATTGCTTTGTTTGGGTAACTATGTGCCAGGTGGGTGGTTTTACTCCCCATGCTTCCAGGTGAATCTTGTTTAAATTTCATTTAACTTTGCTTTACCTTTCCAGAACAGCACATGCTCTAAATGCATTGAACAGCAGGAGGAAATGCTATTTTAGAAAGAAGAATGGAAAAGTACATATATAACCTACTTTATTTATACATAAACAGAACTTCAACAGGTGGCTGTCTGCAGGTGATTACCAACAGGAAGGTAATAGGAATCAATGTGCTGGCACAGCAGGGTATATTTGGCCTTTCAGGAAAAAATCTTGCAATGGATAGTCTCTCAAGCTGTGTTCTGAACACCAAAAAAGTGCCAGTATCACAGCTACTGCAGAATGAAGTATGCATGCCATACTTCAAAATGCTAAAATCTATCAGGATAACTATAATGCATTAAACTGCAAATTTTAGTATTCCAAAACAGAAGGAAGATTTTTTTCTCTTAAAAACTAAGCACATTCTTCTCATTTCAACTGGAACCTTATTTTACCTAGAAATAGTACAATATGACATCATGCACAATGCTTTAAATATTTAAATTTTTATCTTAATAAATATCTGATAAAACTCGTTTTGGTTTACCCCTCATTTGGGGGTGTGTGTATAATATTGTGGGGAGTTTAATGAATGTAGATACATGTGTGTGCACAGTTGTGTGTACCCTGTAGGAACCCAAGCAGAGGCCATGGGAGATCACTCCACTAGGTATCCTCTGATATACCCATCCATGTGTTTCCTAGAGACAGTCTTTCACTGAACCTGGAGCTGCAGCTTTTTGTCAGTCATACTGACTAACCAGTGAGTCCTGGGTGATTCTCAGGCCCATTCCCCCCATGGCATAGCTCTGCTCAGATGCTTATATGGGTGCTGGGGATCAAAAGAGATGGTCTAAGTCCAAGACCTTCTCAAGCCCTCTTGCTTGTACAAGCACTGCTACCCTAAATCTAAGTGTTTTAAAGTTGAGAATAATAAAATTTAAATCATATACTCTGTGGTATAAGAGCACGAACTAAGGATAATGGTGGGTCTTTAAAACCAATAGGGGTTAATGACAAAAGAATACCACAGTATATATCAATAGTGCGTTTGCTTTTGCTAGATTTTTTTTTATTTTAGAGAAAGGGAAAGCAATAGAGAAAGATTAAGCAAGGGCATGTCAGGGCCTACTGGCACTGCAAACAAACTCCAGATGCATTCAGGCTTTATATAAGTACAAGGGAATCAAACCCTGGCCATGAGGCTTTACAAGCAAGCTCCTTTAACTGCTGGGCCATTTCTCTAGTCTGAACTCCATAGTTCTTGATACTATTTATGTATATGTTAATTAGATCTATAACAAAACATAGTAGCAACTAGTGAGTTTCTAAGAAAATAAACTTTCATGACTTTGCCAAAGTTAGATTTGCTTAATTACTAGTGACTCTTATACTTTCTTTCTTAATATTTTTCCTTAATGTATTGTATTTTTCATGTTTTATAAGATTTTCATTTTTATAAGAATAAATTTGCTTTCTTAACTATCCATTTATTGCCTCATTTCATTTTGGAACTATCCAATATAATCTGCTTTGTACATATTGCCATTACTCAAATATTTTAAAATTATTTCAACTAAAGACAAAGAATTTCCCAATAATGTCTATAATGTTAATCTGCATAGTAATAGATATCCATTGCCCTGTTGCATGAATGGAAGCTAAAAACCTCACATAGGAGGACTGGAGAGATTGCTCAGTAGTAAAAGATACTTGCTTGTAAGGCAGACTCCCTGAGTTCATTTCCCCAGCAACCATGTAAACCTGGATGCAATGTAAAGTTATACATGCATCTGTAATCCCACACATCTACAGGAGAATCCAGAAATTCATAGGCCAGCTATCCTGGAACACAGACAGGAGCCAAAATCACAAAGAAGACCCCATCACAATCAAGGTGGGAGTAGAGGACAAACACCCCTAAGTTGTCCTTAAACCTCCACAGGTGTGCCATGGCATACAAGCACACACACACACACACACACACACACACACACACACACACAAAATCCTACACAAAAACATAAGCTAAAATTATAGTAGAAGTTCTTTTCCATGTTTCCGTTTGTTTTCCCAGTATAAAAGCTCCCTCAAAGGCCTTTTAATTTAAAAATTACATTTGCATGCTGGAGAGATGTCTCAGCAGTTAAGGCACTTGCCTGAAAATCCTGGTGACCTGGGTTCAATTCACCAGTACCCAAGTAAAGCCAGATGCACAAAGTGGCACAAACATCTAGAGTCTGTTTGCAGAGCTGAAGGCCCTGTTGTGCCCATTCCCCCCCCTCATTTGGCATCATCATAAACTTTGTGCAGAATTCATTTAGTTATTTGATAACTATGAGTAGTAACCATGAGTACTAACAATCCTCCCAGGGTCTACAGATGAATTGCTGAACATAAGTGCCACCCCATCATGAACCATACATTCATTCTTTCATTCTCTCTCTCATTCACATTTTCTGAGCCATACATTAGCAAAACAATCATAGCAATACTTTTAGAAGATAAGGTACATGTGAAAATAAGTTAGTTCATTCTATCATGCTAGTTATTCTTATTTGTGTCCTCAGAAATACTAATAAGATTCCAATATGTCATTAGACACACAGTTATTCCTTTGAATCTGTTTCCACATTGTTATGGTTTGATCCAGGTGTACATATGTCCACGTGGGTTTGAACCCCACTCCTGGTACCAAAACTGTTGCGGTCAGCTTCTTAGTTGCTGCACAGAAAGAACCCAAACAAAAGCAGCTTGTGGAGAAATGGGTTTATTTGGCTTATGGACTCGGGGGAAGACTCCATCCTGGAGGGAAAAACGATGGCATAAGCAGAGAGGTGGACATCACCTCTGCCACAGCACTGCAAATAGCGGCAGGAAGGTGTGCCAAATACTGGCAAGGGGGAGCTGGCTTATAACCCCCATAAGCCCGCCCCAACAACACAGCTCTACTGAGGTTCTAATTCCCAAATTGCCATCAGCTGAGGATCGATCTATCAGAACACATTCATTTGTTTGTGAGGGACACCTGGATCATCTAGTGAAGTTCTAATTCCCGAATTGCCATCAGCTGAGGATTGATCTATCAGAACACATTCATTTGTTTGTGGGGGACACCTGGATCAAACCATGACACACATCAAGCTCAATAAGGATGTTCACATTGGCTCAGCCTCTGACAAGTGCTCTTACAAGTACCAAGTGATGTATTTTACCTGCAAGCTCTCTGGGGACTGTGCCAGGCTACACAACATAGGGCACTATAACCTTTTGAGTGATTCTATGTTAAATGTGTGTCTTCAGTGTGTATATAATGAAAGCTTATATAATCTATCAGTTACCAATCATCTGGCATATGCTTCAACCATTTAAATAAAACAAATCTCTTCCTCTTTTTCCTGCCTGCTGATGTAATAAACTGTGACACTGGGCATCTGCTCCTATCATGTTTTCCCTGCCATGATAAAGCTTCCACAGAAACTGTAAATTGGAAATAAATTATTTCTTTCCCTAAGTTGCTTCTGGTCAGGTGCTTTGTCCCAGCAATGCAAAGGTAACTGCTACTTCATAGTTAACCTACTCCAGTATTTGTTGTAGTTTTGGGAAGCTGGCAAATACATTCCTCTTTTATTTTTTTCTTACTTTTTACAGAAGTATCATGACTAGCTCTCAAAAGATCCATTAGGTTCTGGGGAAAGGGCACAGTGCATCAAGCTCTTGCCCCTCAAGTATGAGTACCTGAGTTAAGATCCCCAGAAGCCATGTAAAGCCAAACATGAAGCATGTCTGTAATCCCAGCATGAATATGGTGAGACAAAATCAGAAACAGGTGAATTCCCTGGAAACTCTCAGCCAGCTCATCTAGCATACATAGTGGTGAACAGTGAGAAACCTTGTTTCAAACAAGGTAGAAGGCAAAATTAATACTCAAGGTCTCTAACTAACACATACACACACACATAACCACACACACATGCACACACACGCACACACTCACGCCACAAATGCACACACACACTCACACACCCACACGCACACACCCACACACACCATGGCACATGTGCAACAATCAGAAACACACACCAAAAAAATCAATATCTTGTTATTTTTTATATTTTATCTAATTTTTGTGATTATTTGAGGAAAATGATAAGCATTAGCACATGCCTCCTCATTTCCACCTCTTAAATTTTCTTTCTAATTTCAGAGAACTCTTCTTCTGTCATTAATACTGACAGTGAAGTTGGGCTGTCTTAATCAAAAAGAGGTGGAGTATCATACAGAGAAAATATGAGGTTTGAATACCTTTTAAATAAACTTTCACCCATCAATTTTTCCCCTTTTGGGAAAAGAAGGAGTTCTGAAACAGATTGTTTCTGTTTCAAATGTCTTAAATAATAATTTACAATTTCTGATGTTTCCTATGGCACCTATTATAATAATTAGCTCTCAAAAATTAGCATTCTTTGCTAATTAACATTTCTCTAGCAACAAAAGATGTTTTAAAAAGAGTAAGATGTATTTTGACAAAAGTAAAAGATCTGTTGTTTTATTGTCTCACTCAAATTTGAACCCAATGATAGCACTAATTACAACACATGTGGTCTCTTTTCTTGGAAAGCATCAAACTGATCCAAGAACATAAGAAAATCAATCAAGGCATTGTCAATTAACCACCAAGCATGTTGTCATATTTTATCTAAATTGGCACTCATTGGATTATGAATTACTATAGTCCGGCATATCTAAACACATTCACGTTTTATGCTTTCCATTAAAATTTAAACCATGAGTTTTAAAACCATGTCTCATTAATTTACATAAACAATATTCATCAACTGTCAACAATGTTTCATGTTTCAACTTAAACTCATGGAATACAGCAATAGGAAAACAAGAAAATAAGCAGATAAAATTCTCAGACCTGAGGGAGCTCCCATTTCAGCAAAGAGAAATAGATGACAGGGCTGGGGAGATGGCTGAGCAGCTAAAAGTTCTGGTGTGCAACGTCTGCCTGCCGGAGTTTAATTCCTCAGCTTTTGCCTTAAACTGGCTGCAAAGTGCTGTGCATGTCTGAGATCCCCATGTTCCTTGACAATAGAAGGCAGTGCAAGGAAAATCAGAAGCTCATGAGCCAGCAACTCTGATGTATTTTGTAGTCGTGTGTTTCATTTCACCTGCTACAAAGAAGATGGAATACTGATACTACAACATTGTCTTCTGACCTTCACATATGAGTGATGGCTTGGGTGTGACACACAAATAATAGCTAACTAACTAAATAATTTTATAATATAGACTTAATTTTTCAAAAAATTTTAATACATTAAAACGTGATGAGGGCTGAAAAGATGGCTTAGCAGTTAAGGTGTCTGACTGCAAAGCAGAAGGACCTGAGTTTGATTCCCCAGCACCCACATAAAGCCAGATGCACAAAGTGGTGCATGCATCTGGAGTTTGTTTGCAGTGGCTGGAGGCCCTGAAGCATCTTCTCTTTCTCTCTCTTTCTCTCTCTCAAATAGTACTTTAAGTAGATGCAGAGTTAAAGTATAGAGAGGTAGTAAGATAATTACATTAAGACATGGAAGGTTAAATTAAGGTTCATTCTTTACACATTAGAACAAAGCCTTCTTAGAGGCAAGGAAGCTAACCAAGTGCATATGAGAAAAAATAAAAATAAATGAATAAAAATTCTAGAATAGATCCCTTAATATGGAGTATTCTGTCATGAGGGGAGAGACTAGTATGACAGAAGCCAACTATCTGAGAAGCAGATAGAATAGAGTGAGGATTTGAAATATAAGACATTAAAGACAATTTCAAGTACTTTTGAGGGAAATTGGGGAGCCAGGACACAGTTACAAACACAAGTTCGATATGTTTTCACTTTTATTGCAAAGGATTATTTTCCCTAAAAAGTGAACTTTATGGACTTTGTTAAATAAAAGGTGACAAATTTATATGTCATCAAAATAATTCAGATAGTGTTGCACTTACTTTTGTTGCTGGGACAAACACCTGACCAGAAGAGGCTTACAGGAGGAAAAGGTTTATTTCAGGGTCACAGAATCCAGGGGAAGCACCATCAATAGTGAAAGAAGTTGGCTGACTTCCAAAGATGTATAGCAGAGAGACATCACCAAACATCCAGCAAGCATGAACAGCCAGAACTCAAACCGTTATGAAACTTCGTAGAATGTTTGTTGCATATATGTTTATTAGCCATACATCTTCCTGATGGATTTTTGTCTTTATCAATATGTAATGACATTCTATATGACCTATTATTACTCTTGTCCTGAAATCTATTTTGTCACATATAAGCATGGAGATTCAGGAGATCTTAATCTACCATCTTTCTCCTTTATCAAGATTGCTTGCATTTGGGTACAGGGGTAACAATAGCTGGAATCCCAGGAGAATTGTGTGACCTTCATCTGCTCTGGAGTGACAGTAACTCTATTACTATGGCCACAGACCTGACTGTCACTACATTATTCTGCTCTAAAGTCGCCATGCTATAAGACTAAAGTTTTCTCTATTTCAAAATGGCAGCATATTCCAGCCAGAGGAAAAACACTGTACACAGCATCTTCAGGATGGTCACCAAGGGGAAAGGTCCTATGGGAATAAAGTTTGCCCTGCTCCTTCTGGAGCCAGAGGCCAGGACCTAGTGCAGGGAACGCAGACTGTGATCTTCAACACTGCAAAGGAGCCAAAGGCATGCTGGGTGAGGACCAGAACAGTCACAAAGCTTTGCTGTGGTTTCTATCTGACCCTTTCTTGCAGCAGGATTTGCTTTGTTGATATAGGGCTTTCACAGTTTCTTTTGGTGTTCTAAAAAAATTAATTCTGAAGGTTACAATCTTTTTTTGTTCATGCTTGTCTGTTAAAATTTTGATTGCATGTTTCTTCCTGTGTGTGATTTAATCGTGTATATTTATCTAAGGCTCATTGCTCTACTGTCAGTAAGTCTTCTGTTCATTTTCACTGTGTATTTTCTAGCTGGGATATATTTAGAAGAAACATGAGAATGTAGCAAAGGTGTGGTTGTCCTAGCCAACATCTAACATTCACTTCTCTGTCACACAATAGCAATACATGATTATTTTAAAATTATGCGACTGATGACTAGAATAAAGTCTATGTATCTCATGATTCTTGTAGTTAAGTGTAGGGTTGTAAATGCAATTTCACCAATCTGATGTTTTCAGAAGTGATGTGAGGTATTTTGTTTAAGGGAAAGGTTGTGAATTTTTTCTTTGGTTCATTTCATTTCCTGCAATGTAGGTATGCTGCTGTGGGTGTGTTTACTTGGGACCATGTATAGGGGTGGTGATTTCACATCGGGAAGCAACAATTCAGTATGCTGACTCTAGCCTGTTTTGATTTCATTACATAAGAGGAAATTCCACCTCAATTAACCAACTTTTGTTTGGGTTTCTTTTAGATTCAACGTATCCTATTTTCAACGAATACAAAGACGCATTGAGAATGGTACCTACCAGTTGGAAATAGTTACTGTCACCACCGGTGAAGCAAATTCTCCAGGTAAAGACTCTAATGAGCTCAACATGTAAAACTTTCATGGAACTATTTAATTTTGTGTGTGTGAGAGCTAGGATTAGCCTCAGATATACTGAGAACAACACACTACCACTGAGCTCTTCACCCTATTAATCATAGCTTCTCTTTTAAAAAAATTCTTATTATGATGAGAAAAAAATTGATCAAGACAATGCCCTTGTTATTTATAATTAAAGATTTTTGAGGGATGAGAATTATTTTTGTTGTTGAGATTTCATAATGAAAATGAGGATAGAATACTAAAGAAGAAAAGATATTGTTAAATTGTTGTCTGGGGGGGGGCACCAGGCAGGGTGGCTCATACATTTAATCCCAGAACTCTGGAGGCTGAGGTCGGAGAATCACTCATGAGTTCAAGACCAGTTTGGGCTATAATGTGAGTTCCAGGTCAGCTGCGGTTAGAATGAGACACTAACTCAAAAAAAACAAAAATATTGTCTGGAGATGGGAAAAAGGCTCAGTGAGTAAGAGAACTTGCCACACATACATTAAGGCCTGAGAGAAGCGGAGAAACAATCTAATTTTGATTTCCAGCACCCATGTTAACAGCTGGACACAGGCACACAAACTTGTAACCTGAGTCCTGTGTGGATGTAGGTCAGAGGATCTATGGGGCTTGCAGGTCAGCTAGTCTGGTTGACAGGAGCAGCTTCAAGTTCAAGGAGAAACTCCATCAAAATGAAATAATGTAAAGAGAAATACAGGAAGATACCTTACATTCTCCTCTAGCCCCTTCACACGTGCACACAGGATCTGTGATTCAGTACATACATGCCTGCATCTACATACATCCTCTATGCACAAATACTGAACACACACATACCACACACACACACACCCAAAAAGTAAAAAATTAAGAAATTTCAACAACATAGAAGTTGAAGTCAGTAAGGCTTAGAGAAAGAATTACAACCCATGAAATTGATGAATATGGAATAACGTGTGGCGGACCAGAAAGAAAGGGATTTGCTTTAGCTAAAGTGATCATGGAACTGAGGGGGTGACAAGTGTTAAGATACAAATAAGGAGACAGGAAGCCATTAAAACACTTTTGTGGGGGGGGAGAAAGTTTCAAAGGAGAATGAAGAGCATAATGAAGGACATAGAAATGGTAGTAACCTTGAAAGTTTGAGAGGATGTGGGTGAATATAGCAGACGGGAAGTCAGACAGTGCTGATTACATAAAATATGTAAACTAGTGAACATGGGTATAATACTGATCAGAATCAAAATCCATTGGAAGCTTGTGTGCCTGGAATGTCATGATCTGTTTACACTCCAGAAATATCTCTAGCTTCATAGATTATGTATTTAAACAAGAATGGAATAAGCGATTTTAGATAAGAGGTTAGTTGAGGTTCAGACAAGAAAAAGCAAGAGAAGAGTTTGCATTTAGAAAGCGTTTTGACAGAAGGGACATGACGGGTTACAAAGTGGGAACAGGCAGGAACAGTGAGAAAACAGGACCCTGGTGTTTGTACTGAGGAAGAGAGCAGATAACAAGGCTCAAAAATTTATGTTCAGTAAATTGGGACAGCAAAAGATTGAGGAAAGGCGGACATAATCGGTTCTGTTTTCACCCTAGGAAAACAGGGAGTGAAAGGCTGAATGAAGAAGCAGTTAGACATAAGCTCCAAAGAGAGGTCTGCTGTGGATATGCAAATGTGGGTGTCATTAATATCAGGCTGATATTTAGATCACGGGATTAGAATAGTCACTATGGTGGAAAGATGAGGAGGAAAAAAGCAAAAAAGTGAAGTTTTTCAGTGCTAAAAGCTATTTTTAGGGAAAGTTTGTGAATGGAGACTTCCAAGGACACATACACTAAGGATGAGTGAGGGAGAGCCGTTACTGCTGGGCCATTGTGGGTTTGGGAATAGTTCATGAACAGCTGGTGATCAGCTGTGTCACTGTCACTGGGCAGTCAAGATAATTTCAGTAGCTTTGGCAAGTGGTGAGCCAATTCAGTAGAGCTGTGAAGACTGGAGCTCGGTGAGAAGGGTTGAGAAAAGAATTAAGGGGAGAAAAGGGCACATAGAGAACTATTTGAAATATATTGCTTATAAAATGGAAAAAAAAGGATTATTGAATGGAAGTTTTAAGGAACAAAGGAGGACTTTTGACTGCAGTTTTATTTTAATGAGTTATGCCTTCACATAAAATTAAATAATTCTACAAAGGCCTTTTATAAACATTGCACCCATATATATTATATATGTTACAACTTTTCAGAATCTGAGAAGAAAAATTACTGTTTTAGTTGATTATGTGTTTCTTTTTTATCCCTATTGGTCTCTTCTCTGTTTGACCTGTCCTTAACTCCTTTTTTTTTTTCTTTCCTTTTTCTTCACTCAACACATTTTCTCTTTCAAAACAATTAATCTTAATTTTTCTAACTCAACTAATACTCTGTTCTTTTTTCTCCTTCTTGTTACCTTCCTCTTTCTTTCTGTCTCCTCTTTCTCTTACGACTAGCCAGAATATTCAAATATCATGCACGCTGATACTTGTCTTAAGTACAGATTTGTAATTCCTAAAGTTTTTAATTTAGCCAAATAACTATAGTTAAGACTCCAAGAATAACAAAATGAATTATTTTAATGTCACATGAATTATATTTTGTTTTATACATACCAGTGTATCCAAGAACAACAATAAATACATTGCAGATATTAAATACACTGCTAGTAAGTTTGAAGAGTTCTGTGAGCAGGAGGTCTCTTTGACACAACCAATATTTCTTTAAGGACAATGATTCCTTCTCCATTTATGTCTCTGGTACTTAATGCCATGGTTGGTAGACAATATCTGTTAGGAAACAAACTTTCATACAACTGTCAGTGATCTTCCTAGGAAACAGAACACAGTACTCAGATGTTGAGAAACTCTGGATGTGTCAAACAAAGCACAGTTTTAACAATGATTTTTTTCATGGTTATCTTCCATGTCAAACCATAACCTTCAAATTAAAAGTGTGTCTTGAAAAGATCCAATGTCAGTAGATGATAGATAGATGGATAGATAGATAGATAGATAGATAGATAGATAGATAGATAGTTAAATAGATACACAGATTTTACCCATGGTGTATAGCATTCACATTCTCACAATAAAATATGTGTCGGGTTCTTACACTGTAATGAATGGCCAAAATGAATTTACAAAATTGTATAATATATGCTACGAAAGTAGTTAGAAACAAGGGAGGAAACATTTATTTTTTTTTTGAAATCTAGACAAGCTTTAGAAAAGAAATGACTCTTAATATTAATCCAAATATGTGGGTGATGACACCTGTTTCAATGAGTCATGATATCCAGCACAGTTTCTATAGCAAACTGTGCAATTATATGTTTTAGCGAATTTTTAGAAACGCTTGATACTTTCTTTGCCTTGTAAAGACATAGGGACAGCAGGAAACTTGCCATCTAGAGACAAGAGCAATTTAAATCGAGCGTACTCGGTGAGGGAGCGTTTAATTCAAAATCTTCATATAATTTCTTAAACCATTATTAAGAAATATCCTCCTGTTCATCACATGTGAATTTTTAAGCCCCAGCAGTAGTAGCTTGGAAACACGCAGAGCTCTTCTGGGAGTGGATTAAGTTAGACAGCACTAGTGACATTTTTGCCTGCCCACATTGCAAGAGTGTTTACTTGTGTTATTGATTTGTTGGCAAATCTATTGAGTGAAAATCCCACGGTATTGCTGGCAGTCGTGCATTCCAACTGCATTGGACTTGTGAGCTATTTTCCTTTGTGTAACCTGTGATATCTTTCTATAAATACAAACACCCAAATGTTAACCTCAGAACATTCACTGTTTGTCAGCTGGAAGGCGCCTGGGTTTGGGTCACTAATGGTGTTAGAATGAGTGATTTGACTACTTTTGTTTTAATTTTGTTTCATCATTGCCAATCAGTCAAAAGAAAAGCATGCAATTGATTTTCAGTTAGTTAACTGTAAGATAATACCTTGGCTCTTGAAGGACAAAAAAGGGCATGTTGTGTGTATCATATTTAAATAAATCGCAATTTTTCCCAAAAAGTGAGCACTAATTTTGTCTTTGAAAATATAGCAATTTGACTAATAATTATTAACTATATAACTCAAAATAAAATCATATGTATATATTTTTCACATGAGGCATGCCCAATCTGCAAAAAACCTGTTCAGGTGAGGCTCATGCTATACTATGTCATACTATAGATTTTAATAGCCCATTTCAAACACACAATTGATAGTTTCCCAACATTGGAAGAATATTCAAAATTAAGGACCCAAACTTGTCAAAACTTAAAACTGCCAAATGGACCATTTAGTGATTTTGCATTAGAAATAGAATATACTTAACCTCTGAAGTGTCTTTGGTCATACAGATCAAGTCCTCAGTAACATCCGTGTCCAGACTTCAAGGGAGAACACTGCCTCTCAAGGTGAAACAGTTACTATAGAAATAAAATAAAATAAAATAAAATAAAATAAAATAAAATAAAATAAAATAAAATAAAATAAAATAAAATAAAATAAAATATAACATTACCTGTACATAGGAAAGAGTTGCCTCTTAGTATATTTAAAGAGAAAAAGGTGTAGGTACATTTTCACATTGCATCTGTAATGCTGTGTCTTGTTAGTTAGTGGTTGTAATACTATTTTCCTACAAGTCCATATGGTATTCTCGTGTCATTTTTTATTCCCTTAGGTGGTAAAAAGGAACTTTGGAGTCCAGAGAGAATCTGGCTAAAAAGATAATATCAGAAATGCTTGGACAGTGAAAATGTGAATATTTGAGATGATGAACTCCGAGAAGGAATGCATAATGAGGGAAGACAAGAAAATACATTTACTTTATTCACTTATAAAAACACCACACAATTTTTATATTGCTCTTATATATTCTATGTTTCCTGCTGATTTTGTTTAAGGTTAAGAAGTAACACTGTTTAGATTCTTAATAGGGTGATTAGATTTCTCTGACCATCTGGTTATGTGGGCCCAATTCAAGATGGTATAAAAGAAATTGTGCTCTTTTAAGGTACCAGTCCATACATTAAATTAATGGATATAAAAGAAGAAAATAGCATCCTTGAACTATTACACCTACTTGTTTTATATCTAGATTCTAACTTGCCCCAATGAATAATTTATAAACTGCCCACACTGTTCCAAAGTGATCTCCTTGGAACGGAAATCTCATCTAAAATTTTGACACTCCACAAAGGCATCCTGGGGCCCTCATAAAATGTGGTTAATTCTCTACAATTTACACTTGGTTCTTCATGGTCAGCATCTCCATAACCCTCTTGATTCATTTTTCCACTCCTGTTCACTGTATCTGATCCATAATAGTCCTCATTTTGTATCAGGAATGGTCCTTCTTTAGGTATCTCTTTGTTCTTGTCTAGTGTGTTTATTTCTCTCCACCAGAAAGCATTACACTTTATCACTTTTGTTTCCCTAACCTCTAATAATCTTGAATACCTTCCTCAGACACAGCTTTTTTAACCCTGCTAATGGGTCATAGAAATTAACAAATGCTATCTAAAAATCTCTTTATAAGTATATTCATCAACTATATTAGAGATTCCCAAGTACTGATTAAGGGTGTTAATTATTCACTCAGATTCCCTAAATTAAATGTACATATGTAATATTATATAAATTTAGAAAGTTACTTAATCCCTATTGTCCTCAGGGATTTACATATGAAAAGGAAAATAATAACCAGTATAATCATGTAAGGGGTGTAATGTAGCATAACAAATATAAAATGAAATAAGCAAAATTTTAAGTCAGTAAATGGAAAATGAGGATTTATAATTGGTAACAATGTCTTATGTCTATATCTCTAGTACCTTAAACATTAGCTTATATGACATGGTACCAATTTCATTATTGAGAGACATATTTATTAGGACGTATGCATTGAGCATTGTGTTATTTTGGGACATACAAATATAAAGAGTTTTATTATAAATGAATGAAAAAAGACAGGGTCTATACATATCATGTAATTGCTATCTAGTCAGAGGAAATCAAGTTAAGAATATTACAAGGAGTGCATATCAGTTTGGATTCAGTGGAGTAAGCAAAGCCTTTCAAAGTACTTCAAGCAAAAAAATAATCTAAGTCAATGAATTTATAACTTAGAAATATGCCAAATGGGTTAGGAAGAGCAGTTAGAAGCTCATTTGCACAATGCTGGTGGCCAAAGGCTTAGAGTCTGTGGGTAGGGTTCTTTAACTGCTTGTGCAGACTTTGGTCTCCTTGAATACTTGACATGAGCAAAACAGAAAAGAAAATGATTTCTACATTTAACATCCAAATCATAGCAAAGTAGGTCTGATTCAGCACTCTGGAGCAAGCTTGTGAAATACTAGTAGTATTTTGCTTCTCTAACTCTCCTGCTCCACAAGCCATAGGTTCTGGTGTCTTCCTCTATCACTCTCTACCTTATTTACTGGGACAAGATTTCTCACCTGCCCTCACCAACCACATAAGGAAGGATCCCCTGCCTCACCGTAGGCTGCTACACCCACACATGACAAACATTTACAGGGGTGCTGGTGACTCAAACTCAGTTCCTCATGTTTGCTCTGCAAGCACTGTATCCACTCAGCCATCTAGCTCCTTGACCCAAAGCATGGATTTTGTAAGAAAACATTTCATTTGTAAAAGTCTCAAATGTTTATTTGTGGAATGCTCATAAGAAATACTACAATCCCATGGGCTGGAGAGATGGCTCAGCAATTAAGGTACTTGCCCATAAAGCCTAACAACCTGGGTTCAGTTTCCCAGAACCCACATAAAGTCAGATGCACAAAGTGGCACATGCATCTGGAGTTTGTCTGTGTGTGGCTGGAGGCCCTGGTATTGTCATTCTCTTTCTGTGTGTCTGTCTCTGCTTGCAAATAAATAAACTTTAAAAAAAAAATAAAGAAAATACTACCATCGCAAACTTAGTAGCAGTCACACAAAGACAATTATTTTTCTAGAATGATACATTTATAGACTTTGGACTATATGAACACAGAGTAAGAACACATGAGTGAGCCTAGAGGGACTACTTCCAGGAAAAAAAAATGTGACAGAGTCACAGCTTCTATTGTGGCTGTATTGAGGGATAGTACATTTAAGAGCTAGGGCCAACTAGAATGTAATTGGGTCATGGAGCCTACACACTAAAGAACTGGGCTCCTTATGTGGAAATAGATTAGTTCCCTGCCAATAATGTCTCTTACACCATAAGCAATCCCAGCCCATCCCCAGCCTCTTGCTTGACATCTGATCTTTCTTTTTTCTGGATGCCAAAGCTTTCAATTCCATTTCTGTGCCCTGTGTTGTGATACAGCCAGGGAATCCTAACAGAGCTCTGCATGAAATGCCTTTGGGATCCTCCAGACACTGGAATTATTAGCTAAATATTTCCTTTAAAATAATCCATGCTGGAGAGATTGCTTAATGGTTTAAACCGTGCTTGCCTGCAAAGCCAGAAAGCCCAAGTGTGATTCCACCGCATCCATGTGAAGTCAGATGCATAAAGTGGTGCATGCATCTGGAGTTCTTTTGCAGTTGCGATAGAGGCCTGGCACTCCCATTCTGTCTATTTCTCTTCTATTTCTCTCTGCCTTGCAAATAAATTAAAAAATATATTTGAAGATAATAATCCATCTTCAGACATTTTATTATAGCAACACAAAATGGACAAAGACAAGCTGTATGGAGAAGAAAGCTAGGACCTGGTTACTATGATGTCTGATTTTGGAAAATGGTTGTTTATTTAATGAGTTACATGCTCTTCTATTTAATGAGTTCCCTGTTAAGAAGAGAATCCTTTGTTGAAACTATTTTCTCATAGGAAGTGATAGATTTGTGAAACATATATAAAAATTTGCAATAAAAATCTGAGTCTACACCATGAGTATAATTTACTCTTGCCATCAAGTTAGAACTGAACACCAGTTGAATTTCTGTTCATGAAGTCACAGCATTCCACAGCACTCACTTGCATGTATGTGACTGTATTTGCCACAATTTAGATTTTAAACACTGATGTGAAGTGTTTTTAATCATGCTCTCTATACTCAGACATTAAACTAGAAACAAGGAACTGAAAAATAAAGCTTTTATGGCTTCATTTCTTCTTAGATAATCCAGGCAAATTTTCACCATGGGAAAATGACTAATCCCTAGACAACTTTGCAAAGGGATGCAATTATTATGTATGATGCTGCTTTTAATTTTAAATTAAGATCTTATCACTTAAATGTTTTCTTACATTGGTTCCTCATAGAAAAATACTATATAGTATCAGTCCACCGTATACAGAGAGCTAAGAATTCCAGTTTGATTAAATCATAATGGTAGACTGTGGTGACAAAAGTATAAATTAGCTGGGGCATAGAGGTAAGTAATTCATTTAAAACATGTGTACTTACTAAAAGCACCGAATGAATTTTCCAAGCACCTGCCTAGTGTTATGTATTATCTGGTTAAGCTCCTGAGTGAACTCGACCCATCTCAGCTTCTGAATTTTATTATCTCATTAGTTACAGTGAAAGAGATGACAATTACTAGAAATTACCTCTTAAATTTTAATTGTTTTAATTGATAGTATTTCTTAACAACATTGAGAGTGGGTTTTTAAAAAATTGCATTAGTATGTAAATTTGGTGTCTGAATTATTGTATCTTTTATCTTCGTTGAGTCAAGGTTCTTTTGGTTTCTGCCTAAATTTAATATCAGTTGACTCAGGTTAGAAGAAAGTGGTTATCTTAAATAACTGACTTTAATTTATGGCATTAAAATGTTCCTTCCATACATTTTTATAATTTACAGTATGCTAATGTGCTTCTATTAATTTTTAAACAATGATAAGCTATAAAAATAATATTACCTTATTTGATGTAAATGAAAAAGACATTTACTTCAATTTTGAACATCAGAAATATACCTGTTCCATGAGTTGTACATCCATGATACTAATTTAAGAAATTTTACAGTCATTTCCTGTGATCAAAATTATATCAGATTTCCATGATTATAATTTATTGGGTCATTAATCATACAAAAGTTATAAATATTCATATTATGATCTTAAGTTGCTTTTCTTAAGTGTTTTATAACAGCAACAAGAAAACTAATTCATACAGCAACTCTCAGTTGTTTCAGAAAAAATTTCCAAATATGTACAGAGAGAGAATGAGGAGAGAGACAGAATCAGCTAAATATAATAAAATGTAAACATGTTTAGATTTTACTTAATTGAATTTGTTCCATTCTGTTACTTAAAAATTAAAATTATTTTAGAGAAAACAAATGAGTCCTTGTTTTGCTTTGTTTACATGTTAAGTGGCATCCAAGTTAAGTCCAGGGACACATATCCATTATTTTCCCCTAAGATATGAGAGATGCCAATTTTGATGGACAGGAATCAGCTAATCATATGTGAATACAGATAAGGGTATTAGAGCTGCTAATTTACTTGGTTCACGGTTTCACAACACACTCAGCTACCTTCTTATATGATCATATGCCAAGGTTCAGAAAACCTGCTACTCAATTTTTTTCTTCAGCCAAAATTAAGAGTGAAAAGTCCTACTGAGTTTTTTTGTTTGATTCTCCTCAGTCAGCTCAAATGAGAAGAACCACTGCCAAAGCAAGGAGTGAGCTCCACAGCCTTCAGTACATCCTGAATGTGCCACCTGTGTTTGCTGTGGTTTTCATTCTTTTATTACTTTGTGCCTTTGGAAAAGCCTTGTAGGGAATGGGGAAATATGTAAGGGTTTCCAAGAGATGCTCCTTAGCCTTCCATTAGCTTTTGCATGTGTAGAATTAGTTTGTATTTTCTAAACATCCTGAATTTATTTAGCTCTGAAATATCTATGTGCATATTTTAACTTTTCCTTCAGAACACTCTTTCTTTATTACAATACCATGACCTAAAATAAAATGTCACCTAACAACAGAAAATAAAGTAATAAAAATGATTAACTTATCACAACTTCATCAAGCCTTTTCTAAAAATGTTTATTTAAAATCATTCACATCTTTTATGTGTCTCACTAAGGTAATACAGTCCTATGTTATAAGATGTTTTATTCAAAAATTGTTGAATTTACATTAGTAAGATAGATAAAAGATATGAGAGTATATATCCATCCTCTGGCTTGTGCATTAGTGGGTCCAAGGTGGGTGAACTATGGCTCAGAAGGTGGGAGGTGGGAGAATCTGCACAGCCCACACTCTACAAAGAGAAGTGTGGCCAGAGAGGCTCCTGAAATGATTAGAAAGCAAGCTGCAAAAGTAAGCAGACATCTGAAACTTGTCCCATCCAGGCTCAGCACCAGCAGGATTCTGAGGAAGACTCACCTTTCTCTTCCTCTGACCCCTTCATCTGTATTCTAATTTCAGAGAATCCAAAAAAGCACTTCCTAGAACTTCATTTTGATCTTCCCCTTGTGTTTTCCTTTTTGATAATTTTATTAGTATACTTACTCTAATCATACATTTTAAGGCTTTTTTGTCTTAATTTTTAATTCTCTTCATGAATACACATCTAATTTACTTATACATTTTTCATTTTTGAGCAATATTTTTAATTTTTACCCTTCCTCTCTTCATGTCTATTCTTCCCGGCTATTTTTTTTCTTTTTTTGTATTCAACCTTCTCTGCTATTCCTTTTTCCTTTCTGTTAACCTTGATTGTTCTTCATTTTTTCTTTCCCTTCTGTTTTCCTTTGTCTCATTCATTTTCTTTTTTTTAACCTCTATAAATTTTAAAATTCCCTGCACACTGTGCATTATTTTACAATTTTCTTTTTTATGGTAATTGGTGGTACATTAGTGGCCATTAATTATTCAAATGAATTTACATATCTTCTTCAGTTCGGTGTTGATACAATTGCACGTTTGTTTTCTCCTTTCTCAGTGGTGCTGAGGATTGAGCCTTCAGGACTGGTCTTACCACTAAGAAATTTCCCACCTCAAACTAGAAGACATTAACAAACCAACAGATGCATAAATAATAGCACAGAAACACACGAAACACAAAAAAAACTAAAAGCAACATGACGATTCCTAGCAATCAAAATTAATTACTGAATTCAAAGTAAAAAAATGAATAAGATAGTCAGAAATGTGAATGAAAATTTTAGCAAACAAGTTTAAATTTTTGAAAACTATCAATGGTGACATAAACTAAATAAAATATAGTGTAAGGCATCACCAGCAGGCTACATAAAACAGAAGAAACAATATCAAAGATGGAAAACATAGTCAAGGCAACACTATACTCCAATATCAAAGAATATATATGACTAAGTTAGCGCTAACACGATGTATAAGATCATTCAGATATGATCAAGGAACCAAACCTAAAAATCCATGGATCAGAAAATGGGACTGAGATTTTAAGAAATAATAAAGACACTGAAAATATATATGAAGTTATAGCCAAAAATTTCCCAAAACTAGAAAAAGAAATGGGTCTGTATGTATCAATGACATGTAAGACCCCAATTTGATATGACAAGAGAAGTTCTCCATAATACATTATAATCAAGATTCCAGAACACAAAAAACAGCAACAATATTACAATTTATGAAAGGAAAACCATGCCAACTCACAAATGAAAACAAATAATAATATAACAGAATTCTTAACTGAAAACTTGAAATTCAGAAAAGAAACAGTAGAAGCCATAGCAATGTTTGGATATTGAATAATGTATTCTCAAATACCTAATAGGTCATTGATGAGCTCTAAGAGAAAATTTAAAAAAACAATTCTCAGAGTAAAATGAAAATCAAAGCATACATTAGCATAGCATTAAAGCTATAGCAAAAGGCAGTTCTAAGAAGAAAGTTTATATCTGTGAGTACTTTCATTAAAATATCAAGTGTTTGACAAACCTCCATCCCCCCTCATCTTAGAAGCCCTAAAAATCTAAGAGGGAAAGATTCCATGACAAATCTATAGCTAACATATTAAATGGAAAAAACTAACAGTGTTTCTTTCAAAATTAGGAATGAGATAAAGATGACCACTCTCATAGTTCTTATTCAATAGAGAACTAAAAGACTCAGCTATAACGAGAGAAATAAATAAGAACACAAATAGTAAAGGAAATGCCAAGTGTTCCCTAACTGTAGATGACATGATATTGCACTAAAACAAAACAAACAAACAAAAAAGAGTTAAATATTTACCTGAAAACTCTTAAATCAGTATGTGCTACTGTTAGTGTAACAGGACACAAAATCAATGTAAAAATATCAGAAAACTATCTATGTACCAATAAAGAACTTGATGAGAAATTAGAAAAAAAAATGCATACACAACAGCTTAAAAATATTAAACTAGGAATAAATATAACCAAGTTTGGTGAAAGAGCTCTTTGTAATAAAACTGTGACATAAAAGAAAGAAATCAATCAAAAACTAGAAGATGTAATGATCATACATTCTCCTGGATTGGTAGAAATAATATTGTAATACGTCTATATTTCTGAAAGTGACCCACAGATTAAAAGGACCCCTATGCAAATCTCAATTACTTTCTTCACAACACTTGAAAAAAGTAAGCTAAACCTTAGGTGGAAGTACAAAAGCCTGTAAACACTTGTCGTGAATGGTGATCTTGATCGATAAGTGGTTTGTAGGTGTTTTATCCTTGTCAGTAGCTCACCTTCACATTGTCTTAAAAGGAAATTTTGCAGGGTGTGTCAATCAGCTTTCCATCACTATAGCAAAATCCCCAAGACAATGAAGATAAACAGCAAAGGAGTTTTTATCTCATAGTCTTGGAGTATCTCATCCATAATCAGCCAGCCCTGAGTACATTGGACCTGCCGTGAGGCAATATGTCATAATGGGAATAAAGTCATTCACCTTGTCAGCCAAGGAGCTAAAGAGTTAAAGGAAGGGCTCAAGATCCCAAAATCCCCTTAGAATGTACCTCCTAAATGATCTAATGTATCTCACTGGGATGTATTTCCTCTTTAGCTCCACACTGGGGACCACATCTTTTATTTAGGGTCTCTTTGAGGGTTATCCAACGTCCGAAGTATTACACAGTCCAAAGTTTCAAATTTTGAGAAAGCTCAGGCTATCTTTTTTTTTCATTACTCATGCTTTTAATGTTATGTGAGTTGGAGACCCTGTTTCAAAAAAAATAAGTGACTGAAGTGGGCATCTAACTTTAAATTCTGGCCTCTACATGTATGCACACATTTAAGCATGAGCACCTGCTGAAACACAGCACACAGACATACACAAGAATGCCAGTGCACATAGATGCACAACACACACACACACACACACACACACACACACACACACACATACACACACACACTTATAAAGTAAAACAATTATAGTAAGCTAAGGTCAATTTATCACTGAAGAATGAAATTTTTTTAAAAAATTGATGTATCCTGAGTGTATATGTAAAATCTATTTTAGTGCACATCAATGTCCAAGGTATTCACATTCATTCTCATTCATTAGCCACCCAAAGAAGTTTCTAGTCCTGCAAGATCCATTCAAAGTAAGTGCCTTATGCAAGCGTAGCATTCATCATATTTTATGCCACATTTTATTATATCTGAAATTGGAATTCAGTCAGTGCTGCCTGACTATCACAATAACCAGGAAATGATTCTTTAAAATCTGCTTTACTCAGAGAGCTGGCAGTGTAAGAGGTCAGCAGATTCATGTCCTGGAGATCTGTCTGACATCTCATCTTCAGTCAGGAGATTGCACAGGAAGGGGAAACAAAGGCCTTCAATCATTCTACAGTTTAGTCTTGCCCCTCTCTGGTCTGGAGGTCAGTGTTGTCTGTGAGATTTATGGTGATGGGACTTTTCTCCCTCTGCCCTCCTCTCTCCATGGAGGAGGTTGTTCAACATACACCATGGCCCCTGAGTCTTACATGCTTCTCCAAGAATCACAGTTTGGATTATATCTAGACCAAAGATTAACTCAGAACAAACCAACCTGTGGCAGTGTGTACATGATGGGCTACTGACAATTCAGACATATAAAGTCCTTTCTGCAAAACGTAGTGCAAATGTGCCCTTACAATATAGATTATAAAGTCCCCCATTTGTTTATTTTCCTGTCTTTTCTATAATTGTAGATATTTAGATACAATAATACTTCTATGTTTTTTTTTAATTTTCCCAGATTTGTTAGCACAGATATATGCAATACAGGTTTACTAACTGGGAGCCATAGATTAAGCCATTTATACTATTTATCATAGACATGTATTGGGCTATACAATGCAAGTTTTCATGAATATTATCTGTGATGTTCACATAAGGTTGAATTGATGAATTTCTTAGACTATATCGCCATTGTTGAGTGATATGTGACTGTAGATTGTTGGTATTTAGAAATGTCTATTGTTCTGTTTGCCCATATCTTGATTGTTTTCTGTCCGTTTCCATTATGCTCATGAACTCTGCTTCTCATTTCATTGTTATAGTTTACAATTCTAAATCACCCATTTAATTTTCCTTTATCACAGCTAATTCTTTGGTGAGATTGTCTCCTTTTTATTAGCATTAAGTATCTTTTAGTTTTATTATTAAAAATGTTTTCATGGATTTTTTACTTTCTTATAAAAATATTTATTTTTTATGAGAGGGGAAGAGATTATGGATGCACCAGGGTCTTCCTCCACTGAAAATGAACTCTGTTATATGCACAACTTTGTGAATTTGCCTTTTCCTGGGTACTGAAGAATTGAACCTGAGCCATCAGACTTTGCAAGAAAGTGCCTTAAATCACTCAGCAACCTCTCCTGACTATTTAAATCTTTGTCAATTAATTCTAATGTATTTCACTTCAATATTGTCATATATTCACATATTGAAATTAGATGTAGTACTTTCTGGCTTTGATATGCAAGTGACTTCCTTGTTATAGCTGACTGAATGTAGGGATTCAACTCTCTACATGGTGTCTGTTGACACCAACCAGTAGGAAGCCTCCACACTACTGAATGTTTTGGGGTGGACTTTTCCTTTGGGTATATATGATCATCCCATCTCCATCTTGGAGTGGAACTGACTCTGGCATCCATGGCAACAACTGAACAGAATAATGTGGTGATAACTAATTATATGGTAATGGAGTGTTAACACTCCCAAGTAGGAGGGAAGGGTCATAAGACCCTCCCTTGAGAATCCATCCATTGCTCTCTTCCACCATCTCCTGCCTAAGAGATGCTGGAGTATATGGGAAGTGAAAAGTTTATTGATGCTATCTTGTAGTTTTCATGAGGTCATCATGCATGATGGGATGGGACTTAGTGGTCATGCAGCTTTGGGCTCACCTACATCCACACTCTTGTAACTGATTGCTCACCTAGGTTTCTGTAAATAGGTTCAATAAACTCATTGGTTCACCAAGTTGAACTTTGGTGGAATTCTTACTTTTGTCTCTCATAGATGTCTATCTGGGGTAAAGAGTCCTTTGTTCATGTCACACCAGAAAAAGTTAAAGTAACTCTGAGAAATGATGAAAGTTAGTTATGACTCTGCACTGAACCTATTCTTTTATTTTTACTTTATTGTCCGTATTTAGATACATTGAATGGGCCAATAATGAGTCGGTATCCCCATTTCCCCAATTTCCCTCTTCCATATCCCCAATCGGCTGGATATCCTCCTCTGTGGGCAGTCTGGATCAGTCCATGGGGTAGGGGGTAATGGATAGCCCAGGAGTCAACCTGGTTCCACCCCCCTTTATATGTTGTTACTGAGGGAGTCAATGTCTCTGGTGGTTCTACCCCACCATGTCTCTTATAGTCTTTCCGCCCCCTCTTCTGCTCAGTTCCCTAAGTTATGGTGGGTGAGTACTAAGGCTGCTTTTTTGTTAAGTTCTTAGGGGGTTCTCTGTACTTCTGCTTCAACGTTGTGTTGAAAATGTTGCTGTATGTCTAGCTTATCCTGTGTTGACTGACTGGCTGTGGTTGTGGGCCTCTTGCTTATCCCACCACTCTTTGCCGGGTTCTGTCTGTATCCTTCAAGGTAGATCTGGTGTGGCTTGTCTCTTGCCCAGGTGTCAGCTATCGTGCACTGAGCCTATTCTTCACACCTCTTCTATGGAAGAGGTGAGGACACTCATAACTGCTGTGTGAATGCAGAAGGAAATACAAGCACCCCAAGTGGCTTCCATGGACACCACAGAGCTACAAAAGAGAGAAAAGTTTGTTTTGTTACTAGTTATTTTTGATTAAAGACCACAGCCTCTATTTGGCTTTCTTTGATACACTCCAGAAAGGTGTTGGTCTAAATCCGGTTTACACTTTGCTTGTGAGGAGTCAAACTCCTCAATGTTTGACTGGAGAAGAGCTGTTATTGCTATTCAAAACTGTTGTGGTCAGCTTCTTAGTCGCCACAAGTCACTTTTGTTTGGGTTCTTTCTGCACAGCAACTAGAAAGCTGACTGCAACAGTTTTGGTACCAGGACGTGGGGTCATCTGTGGCTGCTAGAACCCTGATCTTGTGGCTTTGGGCTTTTGGAAGTGATCTGCAGAAGAAATGTGGACAGATTGGAAAGCTTGTCCTAAGAGGTGCCTTGCAGTGCTGTAAGTACAGTGTATTGGATCATTCTGGTCATAGTTTAAAGACCTGAATGTAATGAGAACTATGGACTGTGAGGTTTGGCTTACGAGGGTGAAAGAACTTTGTCAGGACTGTGCCAGAAGCAGTTTGCGTGAGAGGCTTGCAGCGTTCTGCCTGCCTGTGTCCTGGAAATCTGTGCAGGGTTGTTTTCTGTAAAGATAGACTGGTGTGAGCAGATGGAGATGGCACAGAAAGAAGATCTTTGGGTCGAAACTGCTGCCCGTTCACCTGCAATTGTTTGAGAGATTACAACCATTGAGTATGGGCCAGCTGATCTGCATTGGAACAACAGGAAGAATGCGGACTCTTTGAAGTAAGGGGCCTGAATGCTTTGATCCCCCCTGGATTAACAAATTGGTAGCCCACCTGGTTCTGTGGAATGGAAATTGGTTAGAAAGAGAGGGTCATTGGATTTGCAACACAGTTTTGTTTTGAAAAATGGCCATCAGCGTGTGAAGCAGGTGTGCAAGGTTGCCTGCATGGAGCCCAATGGGGCCATGAGAATGAACTGTGGGTTGCAATGGAGACCCAGTGAATTCCAGGACTATGGATGGGTGCCAAGGCGAGCTGCCAGCACCAGATGACGTTTTCTTGGACTGTGAGTAGCCGAGCTGGAGGGGCGGAATTGAATCTCCAAGAGACTTGTGTTATTGGTTAGAATCATTGAGCTTGGAGTTAGATTGATGGTGCCCTGTTTGTTTTAAATCTTGTATTGTATTGGTCAATCTGTTTTTGCTGTGCCTCATGTTTTGCATTGTGAATGTTCTGTGCCATTATGGGTTTATTTTTGGTATTATGGCTCAGTTGAAAGCTGTGGGGACTTAAGAGTTGAGCTGAACATATTGTGTTTATATC